>JARHVA010008247.1:0-307500 GCA_037957365.1 Torreya grandis | reverse complement strand
AAAAATGATGAGAAAGTCTGAATTATCCATTTAAATATGCTCCATATGAGATCAAAGGACCATGTTCTCTCAAGAGTTCTAAATCTCTCTTGTATGCCTAATGAGCCGGTTAGAAGGAAATCATGACAGTTAATGGAAGTTATGAGGACTTATGAAGATGAAGAGGCTCATTTATGAGGTCATGATATTGTTTGAGAGTGATCATAGGGTTTTCAAGGTGACTATAGACACTCTTGGGAGCAAGAGATTTAGTTTATAGCCTCAAATGACTAAAATAACACTAAAGGATTGTATGTTACTATGTTTTCAACTAAAGATATCTTCCAAACAACTTTATACCCTTATAGATGTATTATGAGGGTGCTATATGAGTTTTTAAAGTGATTTGGGTCCTTAAAATATATGTGAAGTGCTCATAATATTTATAAGTTATGACAAAACCATGAATGAAACCTCCTTATAACTCAGTTTAGTAGAGTTTAAGGTAAGTTAGCATTATTTAAAGTAACATGATATTTCTTATTTCCATGCTATTCAAACTCTCTTATGGTAAAGTTGATGCCTATTCAAGTTAAGTGTGGATTATAGAAGGTCAATAGAGGTTTTTCAATCATTTTTTTCTCTAAGAACCAAATTCCCACCTCTCCTCACTCTGTATAAAGATACACATAACCATCATATATTGACTCAAATAGGGGCTACAGTGATGAAGTTAATAGGGTTTATTGAATAGTAAATTCATTGAGGTTGGTGAGTTTTAAAATAAGAATAAATAACTCCTCAAGTAGAAGGTCTCTAAAAGAGTTGTTACAGTCATCTAGTTCCACATATAATCCAAAGGAAACTTTGACAAAAGCTCACCTACAACCATATGTTAAAACACAGTCAAGTTACATATACAAGGTGAGCTTATTGTGTACAAGGTTTAGAGAGAATACAAAGTGAGTTTTAATGATGAATACTCAAACTAAAATTACTTAATTTAAGACCAAGGGAGATTAGTTGCTTCCAAGAAGGCAAAATCTAACATATAGTTCGTACAATGAGGATAAGTGTGAACCTACAAGTTGTATGGACTGTGAAGGAACGTTGAAGATGATATGAGGTTTGTCAGAAGGCCTATAAGACATTTTAAGGAGTGAAAACTCAATGATATAATTTTTATATTAGTAAGATGTTGGATAAGGTCTAGGACCTATCAATATCTAATATTAACCTATGAAGTTAAAAGAGGCATACAGACCCTAGGCATGTAGTTCATCATCGTAGATAAAAAGACAAGATACATGAAGAGCCTAACCTTTATGCAGATGGAGGAAAAGTATAATAGGTTCAAAGAGTATCTAAGATACTTGAATTAAATAATATTAGAGGTAGGAATGAGGTAAAACATATAGCTAATAGTCTTAAGGACACCCATAAGACACCTACAATATTATGTACTTGATGATCAAGGATAAGTGGTAAAGAGTGTATATAGAGGTGTTTTAGAGAAATATAATCTTCTTGGAGATACAAATAAATAAAATACTAAAGAAAGATCATTTATGTGTACTTAATATTTTATTATATAGTCAAGATGAACCTAAAAATCCATCCTTAGGCTTATTTCAAGATCATTCCATCTTCAAGCATAAGAATAAAGATCTAACAAAAGTGTTTTAAAGTGCTTAGAACTTTATTGAAGATTTCAAGTAGTTTAAGAACTTGTCAAGGCCATTGGTGGGAATGAGATTATCCAAACACATATTAGGTATTCAAACCACCCTAAAATATCTGCTACAAGCTGAAAGAGACCACCTACAATCTGTACAAAATACAAATCTACAACTATAGTCAAGCATGCACATTAAAAGTGATGCATGCGAGGTATGAAGATCTATGAAATGAGTTTGAACCTCTTAAGTTTTCTTTAATAGATTGAAGGGGATTTAAATCCATATTTCAAACTTTTTATAAATCTTGTGAGAGGGTCCATCCTAAATAAGTTAGTAGATAATTGAAAATACATGAAATAAACTATGAAAATTATAAATATAAAAACTCAAATAAGTATAACTTAAGTACAATGGATGAATTGTAGAATCATTGACCTATTCAAGGGGGAAACCTTCTTTGAGTAGTCTCAATACAATAAATTACTATATGCCTTCATTAGCCTCAACACTTACTTATATACTAATTCTAATCTAAGTAACTACTACTTCCCATGAATGTGGGATAAAATAAAATTTTCATGGGATGACTTAAAAAGCATATGTGTCCATGGAAACTATTATAGTAAAAAATTAAAGATAATGGGTAACATGGGTTCCTAACATCCCCTCTCTCATAGAAAAATACTTGTCCCTAGAGATTTATATGTGGGAATTGGTCCTGAATCTAAAATAGTGGTTCCCATGTGGCATCCTCTAGTTGTATTCTATGCCACTGAATTAAATCATCCATGATGGAGTAGGAGTGAAGTTTCCATTTACTCCTATCCAAGATTGTCTCTAGCTCAAGAAGGATCGATCCTTCATTATCAATGTATGGTAAAATAGTCTACACTGATGTTTTAGATTAAGGTAAAAGCAGGTTTTGAAGGGACCCCGAAACCCTATACAACAAATAGATAGATAACCTTAAAGCCCATATAAGTTTAAAACACCAAAATAGGTACAAACCATACCAGGTAAAACAAGAACCTGAAAACAACAGAAAAGACCTGAAGTTTCCACTGACACTACACAGATCGTACCATCAAAAACCAGGAACAACATCCTTCAACCTTCAAAAAATAATTAATTACCTTTTACACGAACGAAGGTTCATATCTAGAGGGGTGACCAAAGGCTTAGACTTCTTCCTCTTCACAGTGGTCCATCCATCCTCTACCTTAGCTGCCTTTGTCATCCATGCCTTAGGTACCGATAGTTCATTAAGCCCAATGGATACAGATGACTCATCAATATCGTTATGAACACCAACCAAAATCTGGCACCTAGGTTGATCCTCCAAAACAGGGGGAGAAGCCAAAGCCTCCATGGCCACTGACTTTGAAAGATCATTAATCTTAGTCACCACAGGACCATCTAAGGAGTCTTTTACCTGCAGCTCCTCCTCAATCATTTGCTCGGAATGAATGTTTTCTTCATTTTCAAAAATAGCCAGGTCTTCCATAGGTTGATTAGCTATATAGTGTTCTGAGGAAGCATTGGCCCACCAAGAATGTGGTCTTCTGGACTTTGTAATCCTTGTCGAACAACGAGCAGCCAAATGACCCATCTGGTGACATTTTCTGCACTGAAAAGGTACACCCTCAAAATCCAACACTTGTGTCCAAGTTCCCCTTGGGGAATCCAGGCAAATCACCTCTGGTAGACCTTTTGAAACATCCAATTCAACCATAAATCGAGCACAGGTCGAATGGTAACCTAACAAAGTATTTTTATCCACAAACAAATAGTCTCCTATTGCATTCCCAATAGTTTAAAAGACCGGTTCATGCCAAAGATGTATTGGTAGATTTGGTAACTGAACCCATGTCAGAACCTTATTAAAGGATTTCATTAGTGGATTAAAATCCTTATGCCACCGCTTGGCCATGAGAGGATATTTGCCCTGCCATAGAAAATCACTGTTACTCAATATTATCCTCCTGTCCTCAGGGCTTTGGAAGATAGCAATAAAGAATCCTTTTACGCAGGGGAAGATTTCAACACTGTCATCAATAAGTGGCACCCAGTTCTTGGATATCCATCCATGTAGATCAACCAACGAGGGCCAAAAACCTTGAAAATGAAAAATTGCAGCTTGAGATGAAAAAACTTCTATCCTTTCAAGAATTCCTTCAACTGTTTCCAGATCTAGATTTACCTTAATGGGTTTTAGAGCACTTATTGGTAATGCAGGGGGTGGCCCAGATAATGCACGAGGCACAACATCGTGTAGATTCACTTCAAATGTAGCCACGTCTGTGAAAGATCTTCCCCCTACTTCATACCCTGATTCAGTTTCATTAGCTGAACACCTAGTCAAAAACCTTCCTCCACCCGTAGGAACATTCTCTTTAGGGTACTGAACCCTCTCCTTGCATGCTAGTTTAGAGCCCGTAACTACTTTAGGGGCCGTAGCCACTTCGGCCACTCGGCAGTCGTTTCCCATTTTCAAATCTTCAGTCTGCGTGCACATATCTGTAAATGTTGAACACTATTGTTGAACACTATTGTCTACACTCTGATGTTTATGCCAAGAAATTTTTTCAAATAAGAGATGTGAAATATTAGGTGAACTTAGGAAGAAGGTAGGAGATCTAACTTATAAGCAACTAACCCAATATTCTGAAGAACCTTATAAGGCCAATAAAACTTGGGAGCCAAATTATGATGCCCTTTGATTTTTATGGACTATTACATGTATGGTTTTAAGTGAATAAAATCTATATCACCTACTTGAAATAGAATGGTTTTGATCATCCTATTATTTCATTTGATTTTGTGCCATATGAATATTTTCCCATAGGGTGATAAGGATCTAATCTTGGGTTCAAAAAATCATGTTGACTACTTAAACTGATAAAATATTGGGGATGTATAGAAGGAGCATTAGTGGCGCCTAACCATAGACTACTTCATATGGAGTGATTTTAGTTGAAGTGTGGTTAGAGGTATTGTACCACCATTTAGATAAGGGGATCCCCTTTTCCCACTAATGTTTTTGTTATGAGGTGAAGCAACAAATGAAAATTTCCAAGAATTTGTTGATAATTTTAGTTTGTCCATCTATTTATGGATGATACCCAAAACTCATCTTTAGTTGGGTATCAGTGCATCAAAATAGTTATAACCAAAAATGGCTGGTGAAGGTTGCATCAGAATTTGAGACAATCGATGAAGGAATTCCATGAAGACATAAAATTTGGTCCAAGAAATGTTTTGTAATAGTGGAGGTAGTATAGGGATGGCTAAGGGCACAAAAATGATTATATTTAGAGAGATGATCAACCATAACCAAGATCACTATTTTACCTCTAGATTTAGGGAGCCCCTCAATAAAATCCATAGAAATATCTATCCAAATCTTGGTAGGGATGGTAAAGCATTTGAGAAGCCCAAGGATGAGAGTGGTTTCATCCTTGTTACATTGGCAGGTATCACATGCAACCACCATATATTGAATTGACTTTTTCATTCCCTTCCAAAATAAGTTTTGGTCTGCCTACTCATAAATTTTGAGAAACCCTATATTCCTTATGGATGGATAAGAATGGAGTTCATATAATATATCCTACTGAAGATCTATGCTCTGGGCCAAACAACCCTTGTATTATATAGAAGCACCATTCCAGGAATAATGTGGTACAAAAGAGGGGTTATTGGCTAACTATTGAATGATTTAAGATAATGAGGAATAATTGGTATACTCCTACTTTACAATATCCAAAAAATTCATAATAGGCATGGAAATAGATGAAAGGGAAGCTTAGTCTGCAAATGTGTGAGATAGAACATTAGTCACAATATTGTCCTTACCCTTATTATAAGTGATCTCATAGTCATAACCCATGAGTTTCCAAACCCATTTATGTTTTGATGAGGTAGAGACACATTATTATATAAAATATTTCAAACTCTGATGATCAATTTTGATGAAAAATGATTCCCTAGTAGGTATGGTTGTCACTTTTATATTACATGCAAATAGCCATCATTTTCATCTCATAAGTAGAGCATGATAAATTATTACCAGAAAGAGATTTGTTGGTGAATGCAATGGGAATTCCTTCTTAGAGGATAATAACACCAAGTCCATTGTTGTAAGCATCACTCTCAATAGTGAAGGTCTTAGAAAACTTTGGCATAGCTAAAATAGGTGTAATACACATAGTTTGGTTTAATTCTTCAAATACATACTTAGCAACTTATGTCTATGTAAAATATTCATTTTAAAACATAGTTTTTAGTGGAGCTACAATCTTCCTATAATCCTTGATAAACTTATGATAATATTTAATCAGCCCTAATAACCTATGAAGGCTCTTGAGTGTCTAAGGATGAGGCCAATTTGTCATGGCAGCTATTTTTTTATGATCCACCCAAACTCCTTGGCTGAAATAATATGCTCAAGATACTCCACTTCATCCTATCCAAAAGTGCATTTGGACTATTTTACACAAAGATGATGGTCAGAAATAATTTTTTATTCAAGCACTAGACATTGGAGATGCTCATACCATGTTTTACTATAGATGAGGATGTCATTGAAGAAGACTAGAATGAATTTTCATAGGTAGGGTAGAAATATTTTATTCATTAATGCTTGGAATGTTGAAGGAGCATTAGTGAGACCAAAGGGCATGACTAGAAACTCATAGTGGCCATAATGCATGAGAAAATCTATCTTATTGATATCATCCTCATGAATATATATCTCATGATATCTATAGCAAAGATCAAACTTGGACAAAAACTAAGTGCCATGAATCTCATCAAGAATATCATCAATAATAGGGATCAAGAACTTATCCTTGATTATGATGTGATTAAGTGCATGAAAGTTAATGCAGAGTCACATGGCCCATCTTTTTTCCTAATAAGGAGAACTGGGGAAGAATATGGGCTAGTAATGGGGTGAATAATGCCTTGCTTCAATAAGTCTAAAATGAGCATCTCAATCTCAATTTTTTTACTAAAATGGGTAGTGGTAGGGACTGATGTTGGGTGGAATGTTTCCAACAAGGAGATAAATATAGTGGTCCTCTACATATGAAGATGTCAATCCCACTAGTTCAACAAATACATATGAATAACTATGCATAATAGTTTGTAGATCAGAAGGAGAAGTGGAGAGAATTAATGGTTACATTTGAATGGAATGAAGCTAGGCAATGACACCATGTGAGTTCTTCTTAATAAGATTTTCCATGTGATATAAACTGATGATGTTGAGTGACCTTTGTTTTAAGCCTTTCAATGTGTGTTTTCCCATTATCTAAAAGCTACATCCAAATTTTTGTAAAATCTCATAACATGGGTCCAAGTGTGCATAACCATTGGGTTCCAAAAACAACCTCACATCCACCTAAGGGTGAGGAAAACATGTTAGAGTGCAAGTTATAATATCCAAAATAGATATGGACATTGAAAAAATTCTATTTGAAAGATAATGTGATCCCATTGGCAATCATGTCTTTAAAAAAGGAGCAAGGATAGACAAAAAAATCAACCTATTTGGTGATCCAAGGGTCAATGAAGCTATGAGTGCTAATAGAATCAATGAGTATTATGAGAGGGAACTTATATAAGTAACCCTTGATTCACATGGTTTGCAGGTTGATGACTCTTGCTAAGGCATAGAGAGAGAAATCTAGTTGGTCTTCTTGAGAATTAAGTTTCATAATTGGTTGAGCTTATTTTATATCATCTATTGCATCTTGAACATTTTCCCAATCTTCATTTTTAGGTAGAGATTCCACATTGAATAAGAAGAGATTTTGCTCAACACATCGATGTACATGATTGAATGTGTCATCATAATTATAACATAGTCCTTTTTCTCTATGGGCTCACATTTCTGGTTTAATTAAATGCTTGATAGGAGTGGTTCTGGGGACTAGAATCATTTGAGATTGTTGTGGAGTTTTATTTCTAAATGAAGTAAAATTGGATTTGAATCATTGTTGAAATATGATCTTGTCCTCTACCAAATTATCTAACCCTAGGGATTTTATCATCCTATTAGGTTAGAAAATTTTGACCTCTAATCAAATTGCATCCTTAAAAACACTAACAAAGAAACTCATGAAGAATTAATCAAACAATCCCTTTGTGTGATTGGCTAGTTTTTGAAATTCCATTTTATATTCTCTCATGATTCCTCTTTGGCAAATTTTAGTGAGTGCTCCTATGATGTCATCAAAAGCACTAAGGCCAAACCATTTCAAAATGAGGGTGCGAAAATCGGTCCATCTTGGCTTGCCATGAGCCTTGGTATACTAATGATACCATTTAAGGGATTCAAGTTCTAAGTGAAAGGATGCAAGTGGAATCTTGTTGGAATCAAAATTATTATGTAGACTAAAATATTGTTCTTCTTGATAGATCCATCTAGTTGGATCTACACCATGGAATTAAGGAAAATCAAGCTTTGGCCCACAAAAATTTCAAGAAGAATAAAATATAGTGTCATAAGAGGATCATGGATATTGTCTATTATTCAAGGTGGTATGTTGAAGACCGAGAATGATAAATTTTTCATCAAGATATTTGATGTGTGTCTTGAGGGTGATGATTTCATCCTCCATGTTTTTTGCTCATGTTCAGGTTACTACCATGACCCAAATAAAAAATTTATTTTTGCAATAGGTTGGAAAACTAGAGTTAAGACACATTTAGTATAGGAAGTTTGTGGTTTGGGAGAAATCAAAAGGGATAAAGGTACTTTTACTAATTTTTTTACATAGTTATAGTATGATTGATGAAGGTGAGGGTAATTTCAGGAGTGAAAATGGAAAAAGTATAAAATTTATCAAAGAGGGACAAAGGAGAAGTAAAGGGAGATGAAAAATGTGGAAACATTTCAAGGCAAATGGAAAAAAATAGAAGTTTTGGGAAAACCTAAAATAAGGGAAAATTGAGATTTGTGGGAATTAAGAGTGGAATCGAGATATGGGACCTCAAAGAAGAAAATGTGCAGAATGGAATTTTAGGTGTCTGGATAAAGTTTGAGTTTTAATAGAGATACATATCAAGAGATATGGAAAAAAAAATTAAATTATTTCTTTTTGTGGTTTTTGGGTTTTTTTTTTGTCAAATGTCTAGCTACATGTCTTATGAGAGTTTTCTAATACTCTACTGATAGTTTTCTAAAGAGTTTTTGGTTTTTGGTTAATATCAACTATCTAAATGTAAGTCCTTTGAGAGTTTTATGATACTCTACTAATGGATTATTTGATAGTCTACTTGAAATATTCTAAAACTAATATAAATGGGCCCCAAGTTTCAATGGCTACCTAAAGTTTTAAAGATATCTATCTAACCACCAATGCCGTCTAAGTAGTTATCATTCTCCAAAAAATTTATGGATACAGATTTACCTCTAAGCAATAGGTCTTGGTTTTCCTCATAGGTGGGAACTACTCAATTAGGAAGGGGTCATTGATATTATGCTAGTAGGTCCTCTCAATAGGCCAGCTACTTTGGGGTTCTTGTGGTACTCCTCACAATGAGTTTTAGGGATTTCACCCAAGCACTTTCCACATTTATGTAGAAAGGTTTTTACCCTGATTCAAAATAGATTATTATGATACAAAAAATTACTTAAATAAATTATGTAGTAGAATAGAGTTAAGACTTTTTGAGGAAACAAATTGGCCTTGGAAAGTACTCTTATACTAGATGAGAGGATCCTTCCTAAACAAGTTAGCAGATAATTTCAAATACATGAAATAAACTATGAAAATTATCAATATATTAACTCAAATAAGTAGAAATAAAAGTATAATGGCTATATTGAAATTTTTTGGCCTATTCGAGTGGGCAGCCTCCTTTGAGCAAGCTCAATATAATAAATTTGTGGATACCTTCATTGGCCTCAACACTTATATACTAAGTCTAATCTAATAAATTACTACTTCACATGAATGTGGGATAAAACAAAATGCTCATGGGATAACTTATAAAGAATATGCATCCATAGAAACTATTATACTAACAAAATAAAGAGAATGGGTATCATGGGTTCCTAACATATTGTAACACCTAGTTTTCACCTACTACAAAAAATGACCTAAATTAATATGCACCTAAAGTTAATCAAAGGCATGAGTGAAAATATGGACCTTAACATGTCTAAAAGAGAATAAGATAATGGATGTCATGAGGGTAATGACTAAGTAGATGTGTTGTATATATGTTTAAAAACTAATTAGTATTTCAACCAAGTCATGGGTAATTAAAGATAACCATTATATTTGAAGTGAATAGTTTGAAACTCCTATCAGTCAACACCCTAAAGGCACCTGTAAGTTACAAGTTAGGATAAGGTTGGTGCTAATCTAAAGGGAATAACAGGGATTTTGAATAGATCTAAGGTATAACTTAGACACACTATGATATAATAATGTCATGTTGAGACCAAAGGAATTTTAAAATTATTGAGAAAACTTAACTCAAACTCAATGCATAGTCAATCAAGAATACAATCAACAAACACAATCTTGAGTAACCTTGTAGGCCATTCATAGATTCAAGGGTGGAGCTTGTCTTTCCCATTTAAAGGAGTAAATATGAAAATTATTGGAATGATTGATTATAATTTTATAAATACTTTACCAAGTTTTCACCATGAAATTGAAGAACACTCAGAACAAACCTCTAGGGTCAATAATGCTCATATTTCTAAAAACCATCCATAGTGAAAGTTCATGTTCTATACCTATTTAAGAGGTTAGTGTTGGTAGAATATCATTTTAAGTAATTAAATTAACTATATAAAACATATTTATGAGATTAATATGTATTTAAGTGACTTATGAGGTTTTTCAACCCAAATAACCTTTCTCAACCTTAACACACAGGCTTATTGCCAGTCATCAAGCAAAAATTGATGTTTGAGAGATCTACAGGTATGATTAGGATTTGAAATTTGGTAAAAATGGATATCATGAGTGTAAAAATTCAAACATGGAAAATTAAATTTCATAAAAATAGGTGACATACACACTATTTTTTCTTAGATCTATCCCACTCTTTTGACAAGGGGCAATCATAAGACTAGGGGGTCTATTTGAGCTCAAAGAACAAAACAAGTAGACCAAAAATCATGGAGGGTAGTTGATAAAAATAATATTCATATCAAATTCTTACATGCATTTCTAGGTGGCAACACAACTTAGGTTTCCATCCATATGCCCTTGAGGGATATCAAAAAGGAGATGGGTACTAAACCCCAAATACCCTTACCAATACACTATGAACATACAATGGGGTAAAAAGGACTAAAAAATCATGTGTAATAATGTGAAGGGATGTTTTATAGGTTCTTTAACCTTTCTTAATAGTAAGATAGAGTTTTGAGACCCAAAACTCAAAGTAGACATCTCTTAAAGCTTAAGAATGCTAAACAAGCCACCTGAAGAACAACTTTACATATGTGTACCATCTCTCACACTTTTCATGGGAAGTTGAGAAATTTGTGATAGTTTAGGAGGTAAGTTAATAATTTTTTACAAGTTTAAGGAGGTTTTTTTGTCGTATGTTCATTAAAAATAATTATTAAGACCCCAGATAGTTCTTAAACCCTTTTAAAACCTTGATAGTGACTAGTCATGAAAAATGGACCTAAAATGCACACCTAATTCCATATTTTTATCCTAAAACCTCTTATATTATGTTTAGGTCTCCAAGGAGGTTCTCCACATGTACTTATTCTAGACTTGCAACTATAAAAATGATCAATAATACCCTATTTTTCATGTTTTTGGTGTTTTCAAGTCTTTTGAGAAGGGAAAAACATCCAAACCATTGAATGATTTCATTTAGGATTATAATAAAAAATTTATCTCAAAAAATGTCACTTTATATTATTTAGGTGGTTAAAACATTCCAGGAATTCCGAAATAGACTCAAAATAAGACTAGGTGGCAAGGTGGTTTCTTGGTTTGCACGCTTACATAGGGTCTAAGGACCCCAAAATTAACATGGAGGTTTGTGATATTATTTTAAAAAATAATAAAACAATTTTATAGATTTTCACATGTGTAGGATCTCTCAATAGCAATATTTCTACTTTCTAGGCATGGGAGGGCTAATTAGGCCTAATTTGGGAGATAAAATGAGCTAGAAAGTACACTTAAACTTAGAATTTGATCACCAAATTTTGTGTGAATTTATAATATATTAATATTTATCTGAAAATATTCTAATTTTTCCATAGTCATCTCTATATTATTCCATACAAGGAGCTTTACCTGTTAGGAGGGCTACAAAGATTTGAGAGAATTTTTAGGTTTTTGGTGCAAAATCAAGTCTTAATGAGTGAATAATGACTTTAAATGTATTTTTTTTAGGTATGTTATGTTATTTAAAGGAAAGCATGGAATAAATTTTCATTATTTAATACAAACTCCACTTTTCTCTTCTATGCCATATTGATGAATGGATAATTCAAGGGGTCAAAGTACTAAATCAACATATAATGCTTCTAAAAAACATTGTAAATTCTTATACACCTTCTTTGTTTCACATGGAAGATAATAAAAAGTCAAGGATTAGATGGAATGAGTTGGAAAGGTTTTAAAATGTCTTAGGTCTCCAAAAATGCTTTGTTTCCTTCTAATGCCTAGGGTTTTGAAGGAGTCAAAAAAGCACTAACGATTTTCTAAAAACCCATATATGGTGGAAATACCTCATTAATTTCCTATAATAATGTTTCAAGTAAGAGTAAATGAATAATTAAAGTCTTATTTTCAAGGGAGAAGACTAATTATTCATCAAGGACATAAGATCTAGTATATAAGGGATCAAACAAATACTTAGGCACTCTCCGAGTGGTCAAGGCTTGACCAATCACAATGAATATATTTCAAAGACTCGTAAACTTATACTACTCTCTCTTCTATGCCACCTTAAATACATGAATTAATTAAAAGGTTTGATAAATTACTATGTGTTAATCATAAAATATACTGAAAGGTGAGGGGGGGTGACTTAGTATATTATATATCTTTTAATTAATCTAAATTTTTTTCTTTAACTATTTAATCACACATTAAAGATATGCAATAAAATTGAAATAATATGCACCACACAAGATTGTGAGAGAAACACCATATTTTTATGTGGAAACCCAAAGTGGGAAAAACCATAGAGAACAATCTCAAGTATATGAATGAACACCAACTCAAATTACAAATTTTGCAAGCACCAACTTGTAGGAGCACCAACCCCTTTGTTGAGCACCAACATAACAACTGTTTTATACACAAGAGCACCAACCCCTCTTGTGTATAAAACACAACTGTCTCTTAATGTTACTTACTAAACAAATGATAGAACTCTACAATATCTCCTACTTTTCTCTTTTCAAAAATAAATACAAACCATATAGTCTCTTTCATATTAAAAATGGCTTCTCAAGTCTTTATTTATAGCTTTCCAAGTGACCTTTGGCATTCACCCTTTGTGACCCTTCATTCCTCATGGAAAATGGTGATAAACTTGCATGACCCTTTATATCCTTACATTTGAAAAGTCATATGGTGACCCTTCATAAGAAAATTCATCCTTTCCTCTTTTGTCTTTATCTTGGTAAAACTTTTCATATTCCTCAAAGTGTCCCTTCATAGAAAAATGCACCATACCCTCTTTTGTCTTCACATGGTGACTCTTAGAATTCCTCAATATGACTCTTCATGAGAAAATTCATCCCATTCCTCTTTTGTCTTTTACCGCATGACTCTTTGACTTTTTTATGGGCCTTCTTTTGACTTATATGCAACCCAAAATATATTCATTAATATTAAATAAATAATAGCACACATTAGCCAAGATATGAATATTAAAAACATAATTAAATGCAATGGGGCCTTTATCACCAATAATTATAGATCATTGACATAAATGACAATATTTCCAACAATCTCCCCCTTTTTCATTGATGGTAACCTCAAAATGCAACTGCCACATCCTAAAAGCTGCACATACTACCATTTGAAAAGCATACAGTAATTCCCCCTTACTATAACAATCTATACGTGTTCCCTATACCTATTCCTGATACCTATTTATGTACCTATACCTATACCTATTTATGCTTTTCTCCCCCTTTGACATCAATTGAAAAGGGCCTACTTGGAGCTAACACTTATATCCCCCTTAATTGATGCTAAACCTCAATGGTAGGAAGTAAAATAAACTACTCCCAACTTCTCCCTTAGATACTCAAATGTGTCTTGTGGTAGTGCCTTTGTGAAAATATATTTAATCTACTTTTTAGTACTAATATATTTAATCTTAACATATTGATCTTCAACATACTATCTCATGAAGTGATATCTAATGGGAATATGTTTTGTTCTTTAATGCATCACTGGATTCTTAAAAATATTAATATAAATTATGTTGTCACAAAAAATAGAAATAGGTTCATCATATTTTACCTTGATATCTCTCAAATTTTTCTTCATCCAAAGCACTTGATTACAACACAATATGCTATAATATATTCTAACTCATCTATAGAAAGTGATACTAAATTTTGCTTCTTGCTTAGCCATGATACTAAGCTATCACCAAGGAAGAAATATCCTCCACTTGTACTCTTTTTGTCATCTAATCACCCTACCTAATCTAAATCTGTATAACCAACTAAAGTGAAATCTCTACCTATGGGATACCACAATCCATAATCTAATGTTCCCTTGATATATCTGAATATTCTCTTCACCAACTAAACATGATTATCTCTTGGAGATGACTAATATCTTGCAACCATACTTACTACATGCATGATGTCTAGCCTTGATGCTGTCAAATATAAAAGACTACTAATCATAAATCTATACAAAGATTGATCTACAATCGATGAATCTTCATGCTCACTCACTTTATTTATTGTACACATTGATGTGCTAACTGGTGCATAATCTACAAAAGCAAATTTCTTGAACATTTCCTTGGCATATTTACTTTGAGATATAAAAATTCCTTTATCTAACTGAAATATTTACAACCCTAAGAAAAATGACAATTCTCCAAGCATAGACATCTCAAACTCTTTTTGCATATTATCAAAAAATTCTTTTGTAATCTTTTCAATATTTCATCCAAAAATGATGTCATCAACATATACCACAATAATAAATTGATGCTCACCTTCTATTTTGATGTAGAGATTACTATTAACAAATCCTTTTTTAAACCTTGATCATACAGGCACTTATCAAGTCTTGCATACCAAGATCTAGGAGCTTGTTTCAATCCATAAAATGATTTCTTCAATCTACATACATGGCTACTGATATTTGAGAGAATAAATCCCTCATTCTACTCAATGTAGACCTCTTATTCTAGATTCTCATTTAGGAAGGTAGATTTGACATCCATCTAAAATACTTTGAAATTTTTAAACATTATAGATTGAAGAAACATTCTAATAGCTTCTAACATAACTAATGGTGCAAAATTTTCTTTAAAATGTATTCCCTCAATTTGATCATATCCTTTACATACTAATCTTGCTTTATTCTTGGTCACTTCTCCATTTTCATTCAACTTATTTCTATAAACCCTTTTTATTCCTATCACATTGTGATCTTTTGGTCTAGGCACTAATTCCCATGTATCATTATTTTCTATATAATTTAATTCTTCATCCATTGATTTAACCCAATGCTTATCATGTCTAGATTTTGTAAAAGTTTTAGGCTAAATTTTGGACAACAAAGAGAAATTAACTTGCTCAGATTCACTTATAATCTTTTTTCTAGTGCAAATTCTTTCATTTATGTCCCCAATGATGTCAATTTCATTATGATCTATTTG
The DNA here is from genome assembly GCA_037957365.1 of Torreya grandis. Classification (NCBI taxonomy): domain Eukaryota; kingdom Viridiplantae; phylum Streptophyta; class Pinopsida; order Cupressales; family Taxaceae; genus Torreya; species Torreya grandis. Next base: position 291,976 of record JARHVA010008247.1, on the reverse strand, counting down.
GACATATTTAAATGGGGTTTTGGTGTCCTTTTTCTCCTTCTTCTCATCTTCATCTGATTATTCAAAATCATTCTCTTCAATGATTTTAGGAATGTCTACTGGATCACCGATTCTTTGTGTTCCATCTTCTTCTATCCTAACACTTACAATTTCAACAACTTTCTTTGTTATTTTGTTATAACATTTATAATATTTACTTTTGCAAGAATAACTAGGAAATATACTTTAATTTGCTTTGGATTCAAACTTACCAAGTTTTTTGTTAGTTCCCTTTATGAAGCATCTACTGCCAAAAACTCTAAAATAATCAACTGTTACTAGTTTGTCTTTCCATAGCCCCTAAGGAGTCTTGTCACTATTGACACTCAATAATTCTCTATTATGAATATGCACTACTATAGCAACTAATTCTCTCTAATATTTATCTTTTATCTTGGATTCATTTAGCATTATCCTCATCATCTCTTGAACTATTCTATTTCTTCACTCAACTACTCCATTTTGATATAGAGTTTTGGATGCTAAATAATGTCTTTTTATTCCATGGTCTTCAAAAAACTCAATAAATTGATCTAACGTGAATTTTCCTCCTTGATTTGATCTTAGACACTTAATCTTCAAACTAGTTTCAATCTCAACTAATGCTTTAAATGCTTTGAAATGTCTAAAAGCTTCTGATTTTTTCTTTAAAAACGTTACCCAAGTCATACATGAAAAATCATCAATAAGCAACATGAAATATTTCTCACCTTAAGTACTTTGAGTTTTCATAGGTCCACATAGATTAGTGTGAACAAGCTTTAACATCTGAGTGGTCGAGTACTCTTTTGTTTTGAACTACCTTCTAGCTTGCTTCCCATGCTGACAAGGTTCACAAAGTGTGTTAGATTGATTTGTAATCTTTAGAAAAATTTTGACTGCTTGCTTCTTGTTGATGTTGACAATTTTGTTAAAACTTATGTGTCCCATTCTCCTATGCCATAGCCAAATGTCTTAAATATAACTTAAACAACATCGTTGACCTTTAATATCTGATAATATATACAAATTATTGTCTATTCTTTGAGCATCTATAATCAACACATTTGAATCTTTTCTCCTAAATTCAAAACCTTTTGTGTAAAAATTTAGTGTGTTCCCCTGATCACACATTTAACTTACACTAAAAATATTATGCTTAAGACCTACATATAAAACATTTTTAGTTTTAGTTCTACCATTATCCAAACTTAGTGTACCTTTTCTAGAAATTTTGGTAGTAGTATTGTCTCCAAATTTCACTATGCTACCATTGATCTTCTTCAAGGTTATGAACTTGCTTTTGTCTCCTATCATGTGCCTTGAATATCCATTTTCAATAAACCATGGCTTTTATTCATTTATTGCATGCAAAGTTAGCTGTACCAGCATAGCTTTCTTAGGTTGTTTCTTTTTCCATGAACTTGTCTAAACTTTCTTATTGATGAATGGAGCCTTGAAACTCTGGTCTTTATTGATTGACTCAAACATGCTTCTAAAGTACCAAGCTATGTGTTCAAATTTGATTCACTTGTGACATATTATGACCTCTTCATTAAATCTTGATAGAGGAGAAAAAGAGTTGTGGCTTCTGCTTGACTCTGCATGACTTTCCATCTCCGTATTTCTAAAATTATTAGCCCTTTTTTGACATTCTATTTTCTTATGACCATATCCATTACAATAAAAATAGTAACCATAAAAATAGGACCTTTTTGTGTATCTCTAACCTAATTGCCTTTTATAGCTTTGCTCCCTCCAACATTCTCTATTTGAGTTGTCCTCTATATTCTTAACTTCTTCCCTTTTTATTTCCTCTTTTATAAGAGCTTCAACATAGCTCTTTCATTTTTCATTGTATATAAAATTAGTGGCCTCCCCTTTCTCTTTTTCAAATTTTATACCTATCTTATCCGACATTGATCTTTGACTTTTTAATATCTTATTCAACATATTAGTGTTATTCTTAAATTTTGAATCATTGGCTGCTCTATCATTGATTGCTTTATTTAATTGCTTAAGATATACTTTTAAAGAATCAATTTCAATAACATACCTTTCACATTATTTACTTACTTTTTGTAACTATGCAGTTAGATCTTCTTCATTCTTCTTGGCTTCTTAAAAATGTTCTTATAGATATTTAATTATTTATTTTGACTCCTTTTCATTTTTCTTGATCTAGAGCTTTAATCTTTGATTCTTTTATTCAAGAGCTTTTAAATATTTTAAGGCACACATGATTTATCCTTCCAGATTTACCTGAAATTCATTCTATTTTTCTTCTTGATCATTTGTACTTTTACTTGTAGAGGCATCTTCATGTATGGCCATGATTAGAATCTCTTCTTCTGAATCACTGACTCCACTATCTTTGACTGAGATAGGATATTTAGAATAAAAAAACTTATTCTCAAATCCCTTCATGAATTTTGCTTTGAAATTCTTCTTGTATGTATACTTTCCTTCTTCATTTTCACGATTGCCCTTATCTAGGCACTTAGCTACAAAATTTCCAATCTTTCCACAATTAAAACATTTAAAAGGTAATTTTCCTTGATATTTACCTGTGCCCTTTTGTGGCTTGTGAATGAATAGAGATTCATTTTCATCTTCATCATCACTAGAACTATCACTTGATTCTTGAATCTTAGCCTTCTCTTTCTTTGATGTCTTGAAAGTAGCTTCTCTCTTTAAGGGTTTGTCTCATTCGGTCTGCATCTCATATATCGTAAGAATACCATGTAACTCATCCATCTTTAGCTTAGCTAAATTCTTTATCTCTTAAATTGCCAAAATGTTTGCATCATATCTCAATGGTAGAGATCTCAAAACTTTTTGTACCATAATTGATTCTTCTAACTTTTCTCCAAGACCTTGAATCTGATTAACTATTTGATCAACCCACAAAAAATAACTTTTTATATTTTCTTCCTCTTCCATCTTCAAACTCTAAAACTATCTTTTAAAAGTTTGAAGCTTAGCTTGCTGAACCTTTCCATCACCTTTGTAAATATTCTAAAGTTTTACCCAAGTTTTATGATAATATTTACATTGCATAACTTTAACAAATTCTAATTCATATAAACCACATAAAATAGCATTTAAATCTTTAGCATTATTTTCACTTGCCTTGTTTTTTGCTAGAGTAGTTACAAGTGTCTATGGCTCTTCATATTCCTCCACCACTGCTTGCAAAATTTTGAATCCAAGGGCCATCAAATAAGTCTTCATCATTATGCTCTAAAAAGAAAATTTTTTTCCCATGAAATAAAAGTGCCTTATTTATAGAAAAACCTTCATGTGATCTAACCATCATGTGTTCCCAATCTACCTTCAAGCTATAAAACTTATTCTAAATGAACCTGACCTGATACTAGTTATTAAGCATGAAATATACTAAGAAGGGGGGTGAATTAGTATATTATATATCTTTTACTTAATCTAATTTATTTTCTTTAACCACTTAATCACACATTTAAGATATGCAATAAAATTGAAATAATATGCACCACACAAGAGAGTGAGAGAGACACTAGATTTTTATGTAGAAACCCAAAGTGGGAAAAACCATGGAGAACAATCTCAAGTATATGAATGAACACCAACTCAAATTACAAAGTTCATAAGCACCAACTTGTAATAGTACCAACCCCTTTGCTGAGCACCAACACAACAACTATTTGTGAGCACCAACTCACAGGAGCACCAACCCCTTATAAAGATTTGTGAGCACCAACCCATAGGAGCACCAACCCCTCTTGTGTATAAAACACAACTATCTCTCAATGTTTTTTACTCAATAAATGATATAAATATATAATATCTCCTGATTTTCTCTCTTCGAAAACAAATATAAACCATGCACTCTCTTGCATATTACAAATGGCTTCTCAAGTCTTTATTTATAGCTTTCCAAGTGACCTTTGGAATTCGCCCTTTATGACCCTTCAATCCTCATGGAAAATGGTGACAAACTTACATGACCCTTCATATCCTTACATTTGAAAATTCATATGGTGACCCTTCATAATAAAATGTGTGCTTTTCTCTTTTGTCTTTATTTTGGTGACTTTTCATATTCCTCAAAGTGTCCCTTCATGGAAAAATGCACCATACCCTCTTTTTTCTTCACATGGTGAATCTTAGAATTCCTCAAGATGACTCTTCATGAGAAAATCCGTCCCATTCCTCTTTTGTCTTTTACCCCATGACTCTTTGATCTCTATGGGCCCTCTTTTGACTTATATGCAACCAAAAATATATTCATTGATATTAAATAAATATTAACACACATTATCTAATATATGAATATTAAAAACACCATTAAATGCGATGGGGCCTTTATCACTGATAATGCTAGACCTTTGACATCAATGACAATATTTCCAACACTATGTAGCATTCAAGGAGGGCAAAGGCCATGTTTGCAAAGGCCATGTTTGAGACCCCTATTTTTGGGTTGTTTTGTCTCCTAACATTTGATTTTATATTTTTACTCATTTCTCAAAATTTTGTAATCACTCTTTTGTTTTTGGTTGTGATGAAAGGATGCCAAAATTTTTATTGACCTTTTAATATAAATAATAATCTTTTGATCCTCCATTTTTGGATTTTTTGGTGAAGTGTATGTGTTTGTAATTGATATATCATAGTGAAACATTTATTTTCCTATGGTATTTTCTTGTTTTTATACCTTGATTAAATATATTTGATGTTTTACAGGTCATATTAAGTGTCAATATCATCTCTAACATAAGAACTAGATGTGAATTTAGTTCCTTTACATTTTTTGTAAAAATTGAGTTTGTCAAGTCCTTCTAAAACACTATTGTAAAAATCATTCCTGGAGTGTAGAGAATGTGTGCAAGCTTCTGATATGTACCTAAAAATGTGATATATTAGTGTATATGTGTTGATGTAGATGCTAAAATGTGGCACACATCCCCCTTAGTTATTTATATGGGTCCAATATATTAGGATAATGGATTAACTTGTATAATTAGTGCATTGGGTAATGGTCGACTTACATTAGGATTATAAGGTTACCCATACATTATTAGTTAGATAGAGGCCTATATAAAGGAGATGATTATAATTTTAAAGGAAGAAAGGAAGAATTTTTGTTTTATATTGTAAGAGGATATTGGAGGTTGTCCCTTGAAGAGACATTATGGAGTTATTCCTTCCTAAAGGAGTATTGTATGGTGTTTCCCTACCTTAAGAGAATTTTATTTCTATATATATTGAATATTTGGACATCTTAGTCCACCAATATCTATTGTGTTATGTTTATATACATTATATTATGCTTATTTTCCAATTATTATAAGTTTGGATCATAACAAGTGGTATTAAAGCTTTAATTTGGGTAATTTGTGTGTGTTGAAACCCTAGTTTTGTGGAATCATCAATATATTTCAATAGATTGTGAATTTTTTAAAAATGTTTTGAGTAGATATGAATAATATTTTAAGGAAATCATAGTAAAAAAAATAGATCCGTTAATATTATTTTTGAGGGAGTTATTGACATTTTAGGTTTTGTACTAATTTTGTCATATCAAATAAAATATAAGGAATTTTTATATTAATTTTTTATTAATACTATATGAATATACAAGAGAAACACATTCAAAATTTTAGAATTTTTTTAATTTTTTTGAGTGATTCATTACAATTTTATTATTTTTCATATATTTGCTCTACAAGCTGAAATTTGTGGAAATTTTTCACAATATTTTTACTAAAGTTTCATATCATAAGTGGAAGCTACAATACCAAATTTGGACTATTTTTATCATTTTTTAATTATTCATTGACATTTTAATTTATTTCATTAACCTTAATTATTTTTGTGGATCATTAAGTTGCAAGTATTTTCAAGGGAGGATGATATTGATGCTAGAGAATGGTGGACCATTTTTTAAGGAGAATAATACTAATTTTTTTTTTGGAAAACATGCTTATCTCTTTAATTTTCTAGGCTTATAAAACATTAGTTTAAACAATTGAGCTTCATATAAAGGTATTTTTCATGGGAAGAAATGGAATAGGTTTTCCTAGATCAATGGGATATAAAATAAAAAGAGGATGAAGAAGAGGAAGAAAATAATGATGTTAATGAAGAATAGAATGGAAATGATGAATAAAAATTAGTGGAAGAAAATAATGACAATGAGAAATAACATGCAAGTGATGATGAAGATGAAGAAATAAATCATAATGATAATGAGGAGAGTATAGATGGTGCAGAAGGAGAGTTATAGGATATCAAAAAAGAAGAATAATTAGATGATAAGGGTCCAAATAATTTGGATCCAAATAAATCCAAGTCAATTTTTCAATTTCATAGATGTATTCAAAATAAGAAGGTTTTTGTGTCTATAAACATTACCATCAAGTATAATTTCATTGCATCTACATGTTCAAACAAAGAATAACAAAGATGTTTAAGTAGATGGTAAGAATATTCCAATATTTGAAGATTTGAAGCTCATTATGGAAAAATATGTTTTTCATTCAAATTTTATGCTTTGGATATGGATGATGTGGATATGGTTCTTATATATCCATGGTTAGAGACTCTGGAAATAATCAATATTATTGTTCAAAAAAAGTTCATGAAGTTTTGATATAATAAAAAGGTCACTGTACATGATATCATAGTTAAAAAGGCATAAATAAAAATCAAGGTAGATCATGAAGATGAGATTAAAGAAGGTGGAGAAGAGCATGTGAAATATTTAGATGAATACATTGATGATGAAACAAAACAAGCAAAGAAAAACACTTTATCTACTCAAGAGATAAAGGAAGCACTAAAGCAAAAGGTGGAAGAGGTAGAAGAAAAAGTTGATAAGGTCAAAGTATCAAAAAAATCTAAGGTATAGAGTCACCCACATCATCATGAAAGGAAAAAATCATGGAGCTATGTGAGAAGTGTCATAATAATAGTCACTTTGTCTATATAGGAAATCATAGTTCTAATAACTATGGTTATGCATGGAAGCTAATGAAGGACTACTATGGTCAGGTATGGAATCAAAATAATAAATAAGCCTATGGAACATGGAATTAGTGGGTAAATCACTATGATTATGCATGAAATAATAACTATTATGGTCATGAATAGAATCAAAGTAGTGTAGTATAATATTGTACATGGAATCAAAGTAGTAATAATTATTCATGGATACCAAGGAGATATACTTATGATCATGAATGGAATGAGAGTAACACATTGGTATTTGGAAATAAGGTTGGAAATTTATCACCTACCAAGATCAGATATGGGTAGTTGGATGATAAATATTGGAGACAAGTGTGAAATAATGTCAAGCACACTCATTATTTAGTTTCTTCCTATGTTTTGGGGATGAAACATGTCAAGGAGGGAATGAATTATATGTACCTAGGGATATGATATATTAATGAATATGGGTTGATGGAGATGTTGACATGTGGAACACATCCCCCTTAGTTTGTTATATGGGTCCAGTTTATTAAGATAATGGAGTAACTTGTGAAATTAGTGAATTGGGTAATGGTTAACCTACATTGGGATTAGGAGGTTACCCATCCATTATTAGTTAGATATAGGCCTATATAAAGGATATGATTATCATTTTAAAGGAAGTAACCAAACATTGAATCTTCTATTATAAGATGATATTGCAAGTTGTCTCCTTAAAGAGGCATTATGGAGTTATTCCTTCCTAAATTAGTATTGTATGATGTTGCCCTACCTTAAGGGTATTTTATTTATACATATATTTAATACATGGACCTTTTGGTCCACTAATATGTATTATTTTGTGTTGATCTACATTACATTAAACACATATTTTCAAATTATTATAAGTGTGGATCATAACAAATTTTCCCTTTCATAAGAGTTTCCATTTCAAGCATAAGTGGTCATAAAATATTAGTGCATCACCTTAATTTATATATTTCCTTTCAATTTCATTATAAACATTAAAATATTAGTGCATCACCTTAATTTATATATTTCCTTTCAATTTCATTATAAACATTGTTTTTTTCACCCTTTTCATTGCCATAATCAATAGTTAATAGGTCTAAGAACAAGTTTTCATGAGAGCACCAAGGGAACTAACCCTATATAGAAATTATCTCCCTTCCAAATTCATACACACTTATGAGAGATTCCATGTTTCAATAGGAGTGAGAAACATCACACTTTCTCTTAAGGGCACACTCTTGATTGATAACAGGTAGTAAAATTATCACTTGAAGATGAACTCTATGAACAAGTTAATAAAAATTGACTGAGAATTCTTAAGATTGTAGATACCAAGGATTTCAATTTGAGAATGATGGTATTTATAGGTATAATGGTATAATATATGTACATGATAGGGAAAATTTGAGGAATATTATGGTTAATTAATTACACAATGATCCATATCCAATAATATTAGAGTGATAAATCTATTAACATAATTAAGAGAATTTTATTTCTAGAAAAAATTAAAAAAGATGTGATAAACCTTGTGTCTAGATGATTGGAGTGTCAGAAAGTCAAGGCTGAACATGTGCATCATGATGGGTTTTTTTACCCACATTCCATACCTTAATTGAATTGTAAATTTATTAGAATGTATTTTTTCTAAGGATTACCTATGTTTATAAACTATCATGACATGATATTAGTAGTTGTGCATAAATTTACCAAAGTAACTCACTTCATTCCAAGTAATATGATATATGATGCACCAACAATCACCAAAATGTTTATGAAAGAGGTTTAGAGATTGCATAGTTTTATAAAAAGTAACCTTTTGGATAAAAATGTTAGGATGACCTCAATGTTTTGGCAAACTATTAATTTGGCTTTAAGTACATAGATAAATTTTAGTATAACTTACCACCCAAAAATTAATTATAACAGCTCATTTAAATTAGCTTAGAAAATAAAATCTCTTAAGGAATTATATTGTATGAGATGTAGAACACCAATAAGTTGAGATAAATTAGAAGATATAGTGGTATTTAGACCTTGTATGCTTGTAGAAATGGAAAACAAGTAAATATAATAAGGAAAGGATTGGATGAGGCTAAAGATAGGTAAAAAAATTTATGTGATATAAAAATAATAAAGAAATTCTCAGTTGGAGATAAATGTTTTCTATGAATCAAACCCCAAAAGAGTTATATTAATTTTGAGAAATCAACAAAATTATCACCGATATATGTGGGACCTTATATGTTCTAGAATTGATTAATTTTATAGCATATAAACTTGAATTTCCACTATCTTTAATTAAAATGAATAATTTATTTCATTTATCTTATCTTGATAATTATATATCTTATGCTTATCATGTCTTAGATTGGAATTCATTATAAGTTATATATCTGGGGGTGTTCAGAATAGAACCAATTAGAATAATTGATACTCATAAGATTAGCTTATGTAAAAGAGAAGTATCATAATTCAAGGTATAGTGGGACAAATATTGTAAAGATAATGCTACATGGGAATATTATGATGAATGCTTGATTATGTTTATTCATTTATTTAAATAAATTTTCTATTGAATTTTATTTTATTTTTATAGACCATTACTTAAAATAGAAATTCATCAAGATGATGAACTATTTAAGGAGGAAGTATGTCACATTTTATCCCTATATTCAAAAATTACTTATGAATTATTAGGGTATTATGTAACTAATGATTTATAGTTCTAATTTTTATGTTTGATTTGGATATGTATGTTGTATGATTGACAACCATATTGTTTATTTTATGATTATTGAGTATGTTGGAGAACATTTTCATATGTTTATACCATCCTCTATGATCATGTTGACTATGATTTCATTTAAAAATGATGTGTATTACAATATTTTATTAATGCTTATATATTCTAAGCATATGATTATTTTTTATAATCTTTATCTAACTACCCTTTTGTTGATAAAGGTGGATACAAGATTATCCTACCCTCATAGGTAGTACAGAGGGATATCATCATTGGAGAGGGGGTGGAGATACTAACATTGGGGTTTGAGATAATTATTCCAAGCTTGCACATACCATATTCTAATTTTCTTGTGTGAAATTCATGTTAATCATAATTATTCTTAAATGATGAATGTTGCTTATGTTGTTTTTCTTTGCAGCAAATGAGGCATGGTTGCATTGTCTAATTTCATCACTTGTAATGTTTAACATAGTATGATAAGTGATTTAATTAATTGGTTCTTTTTCTTAAAATATTTATAGGAACTAAGTTGTGGTGTTAATCTTGAATGCATTCTAGTTGGTAGAAGTTGAGTGCTTATTAGTCTTATTTGACTATTTTTCTTGATTATCCCTTTTCAGTGGCATAAAGAGGGGTAAAATAGGTTAATAAATCCCAAAATAAAATTAATTAAAAATAAACTTTGGATTATTTTTTGGTTATGTTCATTAGATGATATCATTAAGTCTATAAGGGAAGAAATTAGGTTGTTGGTTGAGAGTTGATTTGACCATTTGTAATGATGAAGTAGTTATATGTGGTATCCATGAAATAAATTTGGTGCATGGAATATGAGTTAATAGGCTTGGAAATAAAATTAGGAGGAAATGGAGGTGATTTTATAAAAGGGAAAATGTAGTTTAGTTAGGGGTGGTGTAGACATGTAAAACATGGATAGGGTTTTGGAAAAAAATAAGAGAGAAAGAGATGAGAATGGAGATATGATAGAGAAATATAAGGGAATAAAATTTAGTAAAGGTGGAAAAATATATAATTACACAAATTTAGACATCGACCACTATATAACAAAGTCAGTTCATCTTAACTTTTTAATCAGTGATTACAGACTTGGATTGCGAGTAAAACACAATTTTTGTTATGGTTTTTAATATACTTATTTGAATGAGTGAAATGATAGTTATAGGATAAAATTAAAAAATTAGGGTTTCATGAATATAGACCTAGGAATGGAACTTAGTTTCATACATAGGCCTATACTCATGGTATTGAGCATTTATGTAAGAAAAAACTAAATTTTATAGGTAAAAATCTTACATAAAAACCCTAGGGCTTCATGTATATAGACTTGGGGATGGAACTCGATACATCCATAGGGATATAGAGGGGAGGTTGAGCCATGTTCAAGAATAAAATTGTGTTTTAGGATAAATAAGCCTAAATAGTAATTGTGAATAACTATGTTGATTCTATAGAATTAGTCTTCCTTAAATTGTGAAAAGGGAAATAAATCTATGTTTTTTAATTATTATTTAGGGTTGTGGTATTGGGTGACATCCAAAATGGAAGAAAAATTAGATGGAATATGGATTTCTTAGGCATATGTTCTCATTTACAAATTTAATGTCATACACTCTTTATGAAATTTACATAAACCTAAGATTATATAAAATGGATTTTAATAAACTATCTATAGTTCATTGATGCATTGGGCATTTAAGTTTTATGGTAAATAATAGGACAAAGGAAGACACTATTTTTTATGGAACATAAAAATATAATTAATATATGATGAAATTATTTATTGTTTGTGTTTATTGAAGACACTAGCATTTAGCTAATTTTTTTGAAATTGTAAGGACTCAAGTTTGGTTAGTTGAGTTTTAGTATAGACTAATACTAGGTATATATAGATATAAATTTATAATTATATATCTATGTGCTCATGTGTGTGTGTGTGTGTGTGTGTGTGTGTGTGTGTGTGTGTGTGTGTGTGTGTGTGTGTGTGTGTGTGTGTGTGTGTGTGTGTGTGTGTGTGTGTGTGTGTGTAATATAGTGATGATATTTGAGTATTTACAATGGTAATATTGGGTCTTTAGAAATTGCTGACCAAATTTGACACTATAGGTCAAATTGGGACCCCTATAAGTAAAAACATGATCTTTAGATGTTTTAGGGGTCTAATATTTTTTCATGGGGTATGTAATAGTCAATTTTATGTAATTTAATTTCATATTATCCTTGGTCATTAGTCATTTTAGTCCTTATGTCCTTTTGATTCATTTTGAGGGTCAAAATAGAGTATTAAATGAGCTATATGGCCTCCTTGGGAAATGTGAAGGTTAAAAAACATGATCTTGCATACCATATGTCATAATAAGTCTTTAATAAATATTACTAACTAAAAAGTGATAGGTTCTTTATAAGAAAGAGCGATTTCATTTTAAAAGGGAAGAGTTTGGAACGTGTATGACCCACAAGGGAGTGTGACATGTGGGATAAGGTCATGAGATGACTCTTCAGCTTCCTTAGATCAATTTTCATGATTTAAGTACTTTTTATGTGTCAAAATTAAGCTAAAATCATTCTAATCCTTTTTCACCCTTTTAGACACATAGAACCAATCAACAAGTTTGTGCTTGGTATGGACAGTTGAAGAATTTTTAGGTCAAACACCCTAAGGAGTTGAAATTCCACTTAGAGAGATACATTTATGTAAAAATAATTCAAGGATTAATCAATTATGATTTATTAATCATCCCTAACAAGTTGACTATGTTTTTATGCTCACTGTTTCTTGCACCCTATAGGTTTTACTCTATTTTAGATAGGTCCATACAATCCAATTGCTCATGTTAATTGAAAAAGATGTTATATCTATTATAAAATGATATCCATGATTTTTTTAGTGTTTCAAGGTGTTTTTATATGCAAATAATCTCATTTTTAAGGAAGGTGCCACCATGTGTAGTCTCAGTCAATTTTCTATATTTATAGAATACTAGGTTATATGCAAGGGTTTCGTGTGAAGAGAATATGACATTTATTATGTCTCAATGCCATAGTGATCATATTACCTTAATTTTTAGTCTCATAGAATCACATTGGGATCAAAATTATAATCTTACCATGCTCATAGTCAACTCTTTGCTCAATTTCACTTGTAACCATGTTGAAGCACATGTGTAAAACTTGTTTAACATGTTTCTGGAGGTGTATTTGAAGCCTAATTATGTTTAAAATACTATTGCATCAGTAAAATCAATTAGGAAACTTCACTTGTCATAATAAGGGACTGTGTTAGTACCTTAGTCATAGACACAATCACATAGCATGAACATGCACCTACAGATGCCTACAAAAATTTTCAAATTTTGAAATGTGGTGTAGAAAATTTCCTCGAGATTTTAATATCATCATATATTTTTTGATCCATTTTAAATAGAATGGAGTTTTTCATAATTTCAAATTCATGATATCACTACTCTTACCATTTCACATATACTGCCTGCATACAACTCAACATGCACCTACATGTATATTATGAGGACCAGTCATGTTGGAAAAGAGTTTTTGAGATAAATAAGGTATTTAAAGTGTGAGGAGTGAATTTAGATGTAATGGGATCAATATAGAGTCCATTTAAGGTCAAAACAATTCACACTTCCCATGCTCATCTTCATTGCCTATAGACATAAGAATAACCACCTACAAGTGGCTTAACAGAGGACTGAGAGTACTTGTATGGAGTGTTGAAGCATGTGTTAAAACTCTTCTTGAAGTCATACTATGTTATGTAGACCATAATATATCTATCTGAAGTGATATTTTGGTGATTAAACTAGGAACAACCTCTCAAAGATGTTGACTGTGGAATTCAAGCCCCTTGTTGCTAAAACATGAAAACATAGTTCCTTGATGTTTTATTGATAATTTTGTAATAGGGGTACTAAAGCATTTGATGCATATTAATGAATAAACCTAGTATTAAATAAATATTAAAATATTTATATAAATATAAAATGGAAGATTACTTGTGGAGGTTTGTTATTGAGAAACCCAAAGTCGCATTTTTATGCACTAATTTCAAGCATTGTATCTATAGGATTTTGATCCAAAAGAGACCTTCTCCACCCAAGTTGAAAAAATAGACCATGCCATTATGATTATATGATTAAAAATATTTTAAAAGAGTAATATTTATCTTATATCCACTCAAGGAGAATGATATATTTTTTTTCCTCCCATACACACCTATAGGTGTCCTTGCCTTTATGGACATTCATCTACAATAGACTTTAACTCTTACAACATTCATAAAGTGGACCTAAGAATTGGATACATAAACTTGGGATAATGGTTAAATTAACATTTATGATATAAAATATCATAAATAAGAGTTGAGTGGTGATGTTCTAAGTTCCAACATGCACCTACAAGTATTCTATTATGCAAAATACTCACCTACAACTAACTGTAGGTAGACAATAAGCTTACAAGATATCTAGGTGATGATCTATTTTATAAATGGTGAAAAATGGGTCAAAATATGTGTAAAATTATTTAAATGGACTATATTTAAGAATATAAACATATTTCTCAAGCTAAATCATGTAAATCAACCTATAGGTGTGATGTTTTATGGTCAAGATAGTCAAGAATTTATGCAAATAGTTTGGACTAGGCAAGAGTATAAGGAGCATGTAGAAGGTTGGATAGAATAATAAAGATTATAATACCTCAAATATGATAATTATGTTATTATTTATCTCTCATGGTAGATAGGGAACATAGGAAACCTCTTTTAAAGTACACACATAGTCCATATGATGAATCTTACATATCGTCTATCTTCTTAGGAGACTATTTGGGATGAATTTTTGTAAATAATATCCTTTAAACCTATATAATATCCTAAAATTATCACCATTTCCTAATACAATAGGGGAGTACCCTCTATTTTGTCTCTGATAGAGGGTACACCCTTTATGCACAAAACCTATAGTCTTGGGGATTGGGGATAAAATAATTAACCAAAAGTTTATTATAGCTTTAAAATATGTGTATGGAGTTGAAACATATACATGTGAACATTAATAACATATCAAAGAGTGGATAATCCTTATAGGGAGGTCTAAACCCTCAAAGGTGTAGATAGGTTTACTAGGTACGGATTAGGCCTAAAGTCCAAATGAAATGTCAAATTAAATTATATCATGAGATTAGAATTAAAATATATTGGATAATGTGTATAAGGAAATTTAATATGTGTAAAATCCTCAAAATTGTAGATAAAGAACAAGAAATCTACTTTTGAGCTCAAAACCAACTTAGGCCTGTGTAAAGTGGAGAAACAAGATTAATAGGAGAGTTTTGGTTGCTCATATATATTTGGATGATATGCATGGGAAAAATGAGTATTTTAAAATTTAAATTATGTATTTAATATCATTCTTGTATAATTTTTTTGGAATTACAACATCTAACCTTCATGAATAAAGCTTAACAGTATAATGATGCTAAAACTCTACCAAACCCTAAATAATGACTTGATTAAATAAATTAGGATGGAGGGATATTATAATGGATTATTTATACCATGAAATTTATTGAAAATTTCATAAGACTCTCTAAATATTATCCTCATACTTTTAGACTGTACAAATTTGTATGGATGGGGTACAAAATAGGGTATTTTTGACTATTTTATGCATTGTGTAGGTTTTAAGAGTTTTCAAGATATGAAATCAACTTTAAAAGGAATATTAATACTTAATATAACTATTAATTTCCATTTAATCCCTTGTAAAAAATCCCAAGTGTTCATACTAGTTGCTTCATCTCATCCATTTAGAACTGACATAGTAAACATGGTAGTGAAAAGGGTGAAAAGATTCATGTGGGTTGATTTTAAGGTGTGCTTAATGTTTATAATTCCATATATGGTATTTAAACATTAAATTAACTTCATTTTATGTATTTTAATGGGAAATTAAATCCAAACGTGAGGCCAAGTATGCAAGGTGTGTGAAAGAGGAGTTTTCTTGAGTGTAGTTAGTGATAGCTCATTTTCAAATGATTCCAGATGGCTAAGAATGCAACCAATGCATGTAAAATAATGTATAAAACCATTCCCTCTTATTTTAATAATTATAGATACCCATAATTAGTTATATTATGTTTTAATAGGAGTGAATAATGAAGTCATTTTTCTAAGCTAGCAAGGGGAATTTCATGCCACCTTTCAAGAGTTTCATGCCTTACATTGACACTTGTAATTCCTAAATTTTCATGATCAATTTTTTATTCAATTCTCATGCATAATTAACTCATTTTATTATCTTAACGAGTTTCCTTATGACCTTTGGACTTCTCTCTTCTCTTCTCTCTCTCAAGTTCTATAAGAACTAGACATTTTGGCCTTTGTAAATAATTCTCCACTTGAGTATGGTAAATCCATACTCATTTGAACACCATGGATCAATAAATAATAATGATTTTTACCTCTTTCATGACTATTCATAGTGTGTTAACTTGGATTATTGATTTTTCTTAGTGAGGACTTGTTATTTCCTTAGCATTATTGTTTCATTCTCTCACCTATTTACAGTTGGAAAGCTTCTTATTGTAGGTTATGTGAAGTTTTATATTGATGTATCAATGTTGAGTGAGCCATTATATTCAAATAGTTCCATCCTAGGCCTCTTATTTATTCCTCCTAGCCTAAACATTGATCATAACCTCATAATGAAATATTGACATCAAAAGATGCAGATTGGAGAAGCATATGTTTTGTTAGTCCCTTGTTCTCATGTGTAATACGTAGATGGTTGGTAATAATTAATTTATTTGGTGTATCACTTCCCTTAAGATAATTTAATTTCATTTTTCTCTCTTTTTCCTTCATAATTTTAGGTGTAGTAGTGATTTACAAGTGGTACATCAAGGGAGATAGTCCTATCTAGATATTCACCTCATTCTTAGGCTACCCATAACCTAGAGGTGTTTCAATTGTGCCACTTGGATGAGGATTTTCGAACATATACCCAAATGGTACAAATACAAGTGACAACATAAAACATTTTAGTGCTATGCATAGATACATTTTTATTCATATATATTTATATATACATATAATATAATTATATTCAACTAGGTATGCAAAAGTGTAGTCAATTAATAATGATATATTTATCCTAATAATAATTATGTCTTCTTTGGATGATATTAAACTAATATGGTGATAGATTATGGTTTTAAATTTTGATTATGAATTATAATAGGATCATAAAAAATAAAAAAAATGTGAAGAGAAAAATTATGTATATTATATACCCATATTGTATTATTTGTAATGGCTATTAACTATATGTAGTCAATAGGGCATATTTTGTTAAGAAATATTTATAGACTTTACTTTTGTATCAATCACAATATGATATATCCATGTATTGAGGATATGATGTAATAATTATTAAAAGCACAATTTTTAATTAAGTATGGAATAATATTAATCTTATGAGATATTTTTAGATGCATTATTTATATTAAACATTGAGTTATATACCCTTAAATATATATGAAATGTGTTTTTATAGAGATATGTTGTGAAAATATTATAGTTTTTTAGTCTTGGAATTTTTTTATAAGACGTGTGTATGACTAGTTTGCATATAGTTCATTTAAAAAACCTATACATAACACTATTGTGGTTGAGTTAATGGAAACTATAATATTGTTGAATTATGATTGAATTTACCTTACATTATTGTTTGGATAGATTATATGTTGTAACATGTATTTATTCTAATTTGAATATATAGACAAAAATGATTATGCTTGTTTCATAAGTAATATGTGATAGATATATGAGGGTGCTAGCATGCAAATAATATACATAGACCCTAATATTACATGATTGTTGTGATTCATTAGTAGAGAGGTTATATGAGTGGAATTTATTTGGATCCATGTGAGATATGATTTATATAATGAAAACTTTTCCCAAATTAATGTTATAATTAAAACTTTGTCATTCAATTATACTTTCTAATTTACATGTGTATGTTGATGTCATATTAGATAGAGATTGGTTTCCATGGTCTATGTTATTATTGTATGTATTAGTGATTATACACATATGGGTTTCAATTTATTTCTCAATATCTGAAATTTTCTTATTCTCCCCTTCATGAAGGGTAGGGCCACTCCTAGTGGTGAGGTGTGTGGGATACTAATTATCCATGGTTAGAGGTAAAGCACTAAAATGATGTTATCCATCTATTCATATATTCAACCATTTTGCATAATAATCATGGATATATTTATGGATCATTAAGCTAATTTTTTGGGCTAAATTGTACTTTTGTACATATTATATTGTACCTTTGACTTTGGACTTAAATTTAATATGAATTACATTATTATTTGAAGGATATTAAACACAACAGTGGTTGTGATATTTGTAATTAATTTTGATTATTATGAAAATAGTGGTTATATGCTTATTTATATTTATAATTTGGATTATATCAATGATTTATTATATTTGATTATTGTCACTATTCATTTTATGATAAATATTCATTATGTTATATATTATGGGATATTTGAAAACTAAATGGATAATTTTATTAACCAATGGGTTGATAATTATACGCATTTATGGATTATATATGTTTAATAGTTAAATAATTATTTTATAAATATATATAGATGAATTTTATAATTAAATCATTTGGAATTAAAAAATTGGTGTAAATTTCACAAACCGCATTATGTTCTAACTTGAGATGCACTCATCGACGAACTCTCTTGTTGGCTCTTAGAAGTTCCCACTTATTTTGAACATTCTCCAATGGTATATTCAAAAATTTATTATCAAAGTAATTTTTTTATTGCATTATAACAAATTTTATAATCTCTTTCAAATATATCTATTATTTCATTGACCAACCAATCATAGGCAAAGGTACAAGATGTTCCTTCTCAATAAATAGCAGGTAAATCATCTAAATTCCGTCATAAATTATTCGTCTTGTCACTAGTTAAAGCCTAAAATATTTAATCTAATCCAAATTTATCATTAAATAATCCCTTTTTCTCACCTCAAATTCATCTTCATAGTCTTCCCAATAATCCTAGATTTCTAGTACATGGTAATAACCATCACCTAGTTTGAGATTATCTTTTTTGAAGTTCTTTATATCAAAAGAAAGTATTTTGATATGAATTTTAATTGGTAATATACTTTTTAATTCAAAATATATAAAACATGAATGTTTTTTTGCAAATAAATTAACTAAATTTAACAATAAATGAGATTCCCCCTATATGTCATTGATTTCATTTCTTATGAAATTCACTCACTAGTCTACAAAGTTAAATAAGAACCATATTATTATTTAATCTTAAATTTTAGATATGTTTGGTATCTAGAGTTAATGGGATTATATTATATTTTACAAAAGGATGGTGAACTAATATATTGATATGGCTAATTATTAGAAAACTTTAGACAAATAGTATTCATAAATTTTACAACTAAGATTGCAAAAAATAAGAAAGTGCAACTATTGATATATATTACAATGAACTAGGGAAAATGATGCTTTTATGGATTAATGTGCACATGTAGTTATGATTTGTAATAGGCTATAAGTGTACTTGAATATGATCATATACTAGTGATCATATTGTGGAAATATCCTCTATGTGGCCTTAGACGCTTGCATTAGATTTCAATAGTTGTACCAATGCAGATGTCTTATTTTGATACAAGTGTCATATATGGAATAATTATTAGGTATAGACGTGGCCAATTAGATTTTTTTTGGTTTTTTGTATAATTTATTTTAATATCTTCAGATTGTGTGCACATGCTATCATTATTTGTCAAATGATTAAAATCCTACCTCTTCACCCTTAGAGTGACTATATAAAAAATGAATTGGTGGGATCATGGTATTGGTCTTCCCTAAGGAACCCTATTTTAATGGGAATACCTACATATCTAATACTCCAAATATGGCCTCAAACTTATGTATTTATCCCCTATGCATTGTCTTAAGTGTGCACAAGCATGTAATGTGTAATAGGAAAAAACATGAATTCACCTAGCTTATGACCTAGAAAATATGGATAATTAATTATCCTTAAATTATTCAGATTTTCATAAATATTATTCATATCACTGATATATAAATAGGTACGAATAGTTGAGTTTTTCTCATTGGAATTCTTGATTGAGTACTTCTTGGTATATGGCCATATGAGTTGTATGTGATTTCTAGTTGTTTTCTATATGAGGAATGAATGAGGGTTTATATTGTATATATACCAATCCATTTTAGAATAATATAACATTAAATCACATAGGAAAACCTTTAACATACATTTTATTTTCAAATTGGATGACTTTTGGGTACTTCTTACTTTGTAAGACAAGTGGACAATTGTGTTGACTTAGGTTTCTATCTGGGACACACGTGTCCAAGAAGCAGGAAAATTGGTATAGGCCTAGAAGTGGTAGTGAAGGATAATAATAGAATGTATATATATTTTTTCATAGTAAAGGAAGGCCTGGTCATTATATCAACAATGGTTAGACTAAGTGATAAGAAATTATGCACAAAGAGATAGCGAACACAAGCCTTTTGACAATAGATAGGGATGATAAAAAAATTACCATATAAGGGGTTGGTATTATAAGATATTATCATTAAATGTATCCTCATGGGAGGACACTTTCAACTTGGAAATAATCATTTATCATTGAATGTTTTTTACATTAGACATGATTGATATAATGTCACTAAGAAGTACTGATAAATAGGTTGATGAGGTGATTATAGGTTATATTTTACCATCCTTATGTAAAATATCAATAATAACATATTTACCATCACCATTCCATTCTAAAGTATGATCATCACATGATTTGGAAACATTAGGTAAAGGAAAATCCATTTTACATGATAATGCAAGAGAGGTCATGTGATCATTTTGGATTTTACAAAGGATAATGAAACTATATTGGAAAGGTATTAGATTATTTTCAATTTCATGAAATACAATAGGAAAAGGAATTTTGGATTAATTTTCTTTATCTAGGATTGGCACGCAATTTTGAGCAGAAAATGTAAAAGTAAGAGAAATATAAGTATTTTCTATTTTTCTTGAAACATCACCACAAGAAGGGAAAATGCAATTTTCTATTTCATTTTTGAATTAAAAAGAGAAAGGTATAGAAGATGCAATATCAAATTATATTTTAGATACATATTTTTATTGTGAGAAATTAACACTAACATAACTAGCATTTGAAGCTTGAGTTGCATTATTGCTACTTGACTTTGGAAATTATTTCACTAAGAAACCTTTGGAAAATATATTTTGTTGTTTATATTTAATTGGAAGAAGAGTATAATAACATGCATATACACTAAATTAACTAGTATTATAATTTTCATCTTTCCAATCTAAAAGAATAGGGAGAGAATTAGTACATGCATTTATAATTGACATCTAGAGAGAGAGAGAGAGAGAGAGAGAGAGAGAGAGAGAGAGAGAGAGGAGAGAGAGAGAGAGAGAGAGAGAGAGAGAGAGAGAGAGAGAGAGAGAGAGAGAGAGGAGAGAGAGAGAGAGAGAGAGAGAGAGAGAGAGAGAGAGAGAGAGAGAGAGAGAGAAGACTTTCACAATTTTCATTTGAGTGATATAAATAAGGAACAAGATTGTCAACATTATCAATATTTTGTAAATAAGTCAAAAATTCATCCTTTTAAACATTTAAATCATTGTGAAGAGACTAAAATCATTTACTTTTGGTTCATCTTGAAAATTTATGAATCAAAGATTTTTATTTTCAATATCATGAATTCTAACATATATATATATATATATATATATATATATAGAGAGAGAGAGAGAGAGAGAGAGAGAGGACTTTCACAATTTTCATTTGAGTGATATAAATAAGGAACAAGATTGTCAACATTATCAATATTTTGTAAATAAGTCAAAAATTCATCCTTTTAAACATTTAAATCATTGTGAAGAGACTAAAATCATTTACTTTTGGTTCATCTTGAAAATTTATGAATCAAAGATTTTTATTTTCAATATCATGAATTCTAACATATTGTATATCTATGTATCTTGTTTAATGTGATCCACTAAAAAAAACTATCACTTTTTAAATTTTTTAGCCTTCCATCATATGATGTATAATAAATAGGATAAATAGGGTCATATTGAGGTCAACATACCCCCATTTATAAAAAAAAAATGGGGACCCTTGTTTCAAATTTTAAAAATTTGTACTTTTAATTAAAAATTGCTACTTGATCTAAGTTCTTTATTTGAATATCATCCACACCTAATTAACATTTATCTTGACTGACATGTCTCAATTTGATCTTTGTCTTATTTCATCTAATGTTACTAATGGTTGTTTCATGTGTTTTCAAGATGCAAGTTTAATGGAGTCTCAAGTGAGTGAACAATGTTCAGGGTTTCATACTTATAATAATAATTTCACCCTTTGATAAATCATTGGTATTTAATTTTTTAATTGGATTCATCTTTGAGAATCTAAAAACCCTTAGCCTAATTATTTTAGCCTAAGTCTGTTGAATTGAATTCAAATTTACACAGGTTCTTTTTATTCAAAATTGTGTGGGAAAAATTTATATCTTCTCAAAACTTAGTTCATATATTTTATCCTAAGGTTTTAATCATGTTTATTATCATGAATAAAAACTTAGTCTAAAATTTTATGTCAAGTTTTCTATATTTCCCCAAACCCCTAAGTCTATTTAATCACCCACATAGATTAATTAAACCTGAGACATTTTATTATATTTTATACTTAGTCTAAAGTTTATCCTAATATTTAATTATATTTATTAATAAAATTAAAAAATTAGTCAAAAACTTTATCCTAAATCCTTTATATTCCTTGAACCCTAAATCAATTATTTTTATGGCCCCATAAGATCAATGTGAGGATGCCAAGTGTTAGGATCTCAAAGCTCAAGAAAAATATCTATGGTTTGCAAGGACTTGTAAATAGTTAATAAGTTAAGTAACTAGATCGATGGAGTGTATTTTATCTAGCAAAGATGATCCTATGATGAGCGAGGTGTCAATAAGTTAAAGATCATGCAAGTAAACAAAGAAACTAATCATGTCTGACTCCATAGATCAAGATCCAATGGTGCATGTTGATTCATGAAAATTAGATATAATGGTGTATAATAAGGTTAGAATGTCAACAAGCCCTAAAAGAAAGCATGGAGATTACAAGTGTCATACCTGTTATGGATAGTTAAAACTCAACTACTATTGATGATGTGCAACTGAGCATACACATTATGATAAATGGTGTGCATTAATTAAAAACTTAAAATAAGCACCTAAAAGAGAGAGAAGGTGAAAAATGTCACCATTTTGGAGACTATGTCAATAAATTAGTAGTGTATGAAGTAAAGGATAAAACATAAAGAATTTAGATCGATGATATGCATTAATCTATGTAACCAAGATCTAACAATGTGAGATACATATGAATTTTCAAAGAGCCTAGATAAAATGAATTAGTGATAAGTGTCATAAATTTAGCAAATCAAATATAGATCAACCAATGGTGTTTAACCTTCTAAATCCAAATCAATGATCTGATACAAGGGAGACTTTTCAATGGGCCTAAGCCCAATGAGGTGTTGACATGTGTCTTAAGAGACAATGGTCACATTTAATAAATAAATAAAAGTGATGACATAATTGTGCCACATCTACATACACATTAGGTTAAAATATCTCATGGGAACAAAAATGTAAATGTATAAATATGTTATCTAAAGGCAATTTAAGTAAAAAAGCTCACATAGTTTGAATATCTTATGACCATTAAAGCTCTATGAGAAAATGCTTCAACTTATAAAAATACCTAGCATGTATGAATGCCCTAATTTACCCTATTATCATTCTAATCAAGCCAAGAAGCATTAATTTATTGCCTGCTCAAAGATAATTTCATCTAAAATTGAATTGCAGCCCACTTGTGAGCAATTTAATAGAATTCATAACAATGGTAGCTTGAAAGGGTGTTTTTACAGAATATTTATAAATTTACCTGTCCATAGTTACCAATGGAAGAATTTTCAAAGATACTAATTTTGATGCTTCATCTCTAAACACTAGAGACACTAACTAGTCGAAGTTGTTCTAGACCATCAAGAATCAACCTACCATCACATGAGAAGAGGAGAAAATTTTCTCAGCTAAGAGATTGTATGAGGATAGTGTTTCACTTCAAATGATCAACCATAATTATGTATCAACAAATCCTAAGGCACTCCATTGTATCACCATTCTAGATCATATTTTTAAAGATAGTAAAATTTATATAGGCATGGTAATCAATAAGCATAATCTTAGGAAAGTTCCATATATTTTTCCATGGAATTTAAATCCTACTAAAAATTGCCAATACCCCAAGTATAACTTTCCTTAATGAATTATTTGGCAAGGATCATGATATGAAAAATACCATAGCCATGTGGTTTTATTCTAAAAACCAAGTCTTTTTAGACTTCAGTAAGAACATCCTAATTAACCAATTCAGACTTGGGAGAAGGATGTTTATGACAATGTTGAATAAACTATGTGAAAATGCCACCATAGCCTATATTGATCCTATTTAGCTTCCAATTTTATATTTCATGGTTAAAAAACATATCACCCCTCCTCTACATGAGATAGTAAACATATCATTAAATAAGCAGATTATTGTAGTCAGGAACAAGATGAAAACCCAATTTTTTATGATGTCATACCTATTGGATGCTCTTTGTGCTACTAAAAAAATTACAAATGAGAAGGAATGGTCACCAATTGGGAAATAAATAGTCTCTGAATACTACTCTAAGATGCACACATTTAGATATAGAGTCACACCCAATTCATATGTGATTACATCTATCCAACCCTAAGTAAAGCCATAACCAACATTCCAATGCCAAGAATCAACCCCTTGATTAAAAAGTATGTTGAAGCTATAGGTGATATTTGGTTATATCTAGATTGTATATTTATCAAGAATGAGGGAACCCATTTCACTCCTCTTAGGCTACCTATTCATGTCCCTAACAAGTTGGCAAAGTAAGAAGTGGCATATCAACTATTTCATGTTATAGATGGTTTTTTTAAGACTAATAGAAAAGGGATCATCCATAACTTCCCCATAATAATTGGAAAAATAATATTCAAATAATGGGATAATGTTAAATTTACATCAAAATTCATAACATCTTTCAACCTAAAGATTGATGAGATCAAGTAGTGGGATCCTCATGGGAAGGTGAAAGAGTACTTGAAAAACAAAAGAGTGTTGAATTTATCATATGATCATGAGCCTAGTGTATATGACCCCATTTACACCAAGGTATCATCTTATTTTGAGGTCATAAGGAGATTAAAATACCATAACTTGAGGCCTAAATCTAATTTATAAAGAAACCAAAAGATGGATGACAGATGGCAGATGGGGCCCAAATAATATCATTTGTTAGGTAATACATCTGCTAGACCTCCACTAGCTCAACCACACGTAGAGCTGAAACCTAAAGTCCATATTAAGCATAAGTATTAAGAGAAAATAGTATATGATATTTATTCCTCTTCAACTCAGATAGAGGAACAAGAATTACCTTGGGGGAAGTACACATGATAACATGGGACCCTAATGAGACTATAGAGAATGCATGCAAAATATTATTGATAGCTTATGATTCATATTCAAATTATGAATAAATAAAGGTTGAAGAGACCAAGGAAGAAAAAGGGAAGGAATTTTGAACTTAGTCCCTATGGACACCCCAAACAAGGAATATTGAGTTGGCTATTGTTCTTAGAGCCAACAAACTCAAAGTGACTTTCAATCTTCCTTTGAGTGAATTCCATCTATTTAGTGAAGAAAAATTGATATATGGTCCATCTATTCTAGAGTCATTCATTTATGGACCTAAATTATATAAAATCCCTACTAGACATCATCCTTAGGCTATGATGTAATCCATCAACATCGTTGTGCATGAATAAATGAAGCCATGAATTGTGGATCTACAAAAGAAGATGAAAGAATACTATCTACTCATAGTTATTCAAGTTAAGGAGAAGTAGAGATCCCATCTCCTCAAATAACTCAATCCAAATTTGGAGTCAATTTTGACCCCAAAACTATTAGCTTGATGAGAGTGACTGAGAAGAAGATCATCTAGGGTGGTGAGGAAATGACCTATCAAAAGGATGAATCCTTTATTGGTCTAACCCAAGTAACAATATAAAATATTGTATAAAATCCTATATTTGAAGAGGATCCCTTGGAATTAGCCCAAGCTCAGACTAAACAATTGCAAGTTGTCCTCAAAGGTATACAACAACAAAAGAAGAACTTGGAAGAACAAGTTGTATTGTCAGTTCTAAAGGAAATGATCAAAATGTTTTAAGACACTTTATTTGACATGTTTAATTATTTAAAGTCAATAAAGTCTAGACAAATCATGGTGAGCCAGTATAATACATTGGCCATGAACCTAGTTCACCAATGGAAAAATTCAAGTAACAAAGTAAAGGATTTGATCAACATCTTGATAGAGGATCAAATTCTTGATTTCAAAATAATTAGCTTGGCTCATCTAAATATATCCATGGGATTATTTGTAGATAAAATCAAGATTTTAAGTAGTTGGTTTAAGGGAATAAAAAGTCTTTTTAAGGATTGAAAATAGTTGGAATGTAGGATAGAGCATATACTTGGGAGCATGATCACTAAACCAGATTTACTTAGCACTATGGGTCTAATTATTGATGAAGAATTCAAGCTTAGGGCTACCCAAGTCATGTAAGAAGTAAGAAACAAGATCCAAAGAAAGACTAAGGTAGATAACAGTACGATCATGGACATGATTCTAACTACAAAAGAGAATATTTTAGAGGCTATGAGCATAAAACAAGTATTAGAGAGAGATGACAAAGATCTCATAGGTTTGGTGGATCAGGAGGCTGAACTCTTCATGGAGCCTATTATCAATATGAAGCTAATTCATGATCAACATGAAAAATTAATGAATATTCTACAATAAAAATAAGAGACTCCAGTAGGAAAGCCTTAAAGTTGAATTTATTGATTAAAGCATATTATTTTTTATAATTTAAAATGTATGTATTTTGAAAATGAATATTATTTTGTAAAGGCATGTGCAACTTGTAAGGAACGTCCCCTATATGTCAATTCATATTACTGACTGACCATTATAAAAAGGGATAGTTGTCCCTGATATTTGTACAATCATAATTTGATATGACTGACTGACATACCTCCTTAACATTTTATAAAATGGGTATTTTAAATTGTAAAAAAGAAAGAGTTTTGAGAAAGACTACTTTTTGCTAATTTTGGAGCAATTAATATAAGCAAATAATTTTGATAAGATTTTCTCAGTTGTTTGTGTGAATTGTCATTATGGCTTCTCTCTCACTTGTTTGGTCTGAATTTTAGATTTTAATGGTTCTTATGAATTCTAAAAGTGCACTTCTCATATGTAGAGTTATTAATTTGTGATAATGTTAGATTGATTGAAAGATTTAAGGTTTATTTAATTTTCTTTGCCCTTCTTATAGATATGCTTATGCTATTTGCTTTCAGGGGTAAAACTTTAAAGTGAATCTGGTTCTTATTTGCATTCTTACACCTTCCTTAGATGTTTACTTGATGTGTGGTAGGATTTGATATTATTCTATTTTATTCTATACGTTGGTTTCAAGTGCATGTTCAAATGAAATTTGAACTTTGACATTATGTATAGAATGAAGATCAACAACATTGATATCTTCCTTCTCTAACCTACCCTTCCTTTTGCTTTTTTTTTTACCAATTCACTTTAGGTTAGATTCATTTTAAATATTCACTTTAGCTTATATAATATATTTATTTATTTTAACATAATTCACTTCACATTGTTTAGCATACTTTCACTTTCATAGAGATAGATATTAGGCCATGGTTGCTCCCTTTAACCAAACATTATTTTTTTTTGAAATAGTTCACTTGTTATTCTATTATTTCACCAAAGATAATAAGATTATCATAACCTACCACTCATGTATTTGATTATCTTAATTTATTAATGATTGGTGTTTCTTAAACAATTAGAACCACCTATGATACACTTACTTGCATCAACAGGGAATAGGTTTTGATGGTGCTAAAAGGAGGGCCTTAGTTAAATCTTTGTAAATTTATGGTATATTTTCTAATTTTGGTGAATTCTATTCAAAGATCAGTGAATTATTTTCATATTTGTGTTATTATTGGATCAAATCTTAAAGATCATTTATATTCATGGTTTGAAACAAATTTTTAGGATCTTCTAGCTGAAGATTGTCATTCTTTAAAGATTTATGGTAAATATTTGCAAAGGTAGCTTGAGATTGGTAAATATTCCTCATTTTAAATTAGTGATGACAAATTTTCTCAAATATTGATTGATTCTTTAAAAATTTAAGTTTATTTAAATTTATATGTGTAAAGATAATTGATATTCTCAAGTTTAGATATATCTTTGAGCGTATTCAGTCAAAGATAGTTGTCTTTTGAAGAGATTTATATAAATTTGTGTAAAGATTGCTTAAATTAGGAATATTAAACACTAAAATCTACTCATAGGTAAGAATTGGACTATTATTTACAATAATTGAGCTAAATACCATTCATATTTGCAATGATAAGGTTTCTAAGTCTTATTTTGGATAGGAATCAAGGTTCACAAGCTATAACTACCAAGAATCAAGACTAGGTCATGGTCTGAATCAAGATTACCTCTCCTTTTATTAGAATATAATACAAAAGTAAGAGTAGATAAAGGTAAGTAAAGGGTTTATAAATCTCAACCTAATTCACCTATTCAAAGTAATCATGTGTTTAATCTTTATCAAGGTATGGCTTGGTTAGGTAGATCTTCCATTAATATGCCTAGTCAGGTACATGATATGCCTAGGAACCATGAGAAATATTTACCTTCTTTTAGTCATAATGGTATTTTCATAGTTGAAGATCATATTAAATATTTCAAAGCTTCTTTAATGTTATTAAATGTAGTTCATGTAGATGTAGCATGTAAATTACTTCTATTTACTTTCAAAGATGTTACATATGAGTGGTTTTTCAACCTTTTAGATAACTATATCAATAGTTGGAATGATTTTAATAGGATTTCCATTGACTAATATGGTAAAATCATTAGTCATTGCATTATTTATTAGTAGTTCACCACTATTAAAAGAGATACTAGTGAGACCATTAGAGCCTTTGACACTATATTCTAGAAGATGTTAAGTAGAACCATAGCTCCTTATAGGCCTAATGAAGCCTTGGATTTAGAAATATACAAGGATGCTTTAGACCCCATGACTTTTGTGTTTCTTAAAATATATGTTGGAGTCATAAACACATTAGACTTAGCCTATGTTGAGGCTATAACAATTAGTGATCAAATGCAGCCTCAAAGTCAAATTGTATATGCCATTCCCAATATTAATCGCAATTTACCTACAATGAATGTCATTCCTAATGCCAATTAGAATGTGCCTGACTTAGATCAAACACTAGTCTTGAACCAATTGCTTTTAATCCATGCTCATCCTAGTAAAAATCTAGGATTCTTAAATAATTATATAAATGAATCTCATCCACTTGATGCCAACAATTGGTAATAGTAATCAAGTTCACAACTTAGAGGCACCAAATAATGATAAGGAATCCATACTCAAAATGGTTCAAAATCTAAGTATTGACTTCCTTCAATTATAAAATTAGGTATGCAATACTAGGGAGAAATCCAATAATAATTATTCATATCAAAGGTTAAATAGACCTAACAACTAGTTTCACAATGGTAACAATAGAAACAATAATAATAATGAGTCATCATCAAGCAAGAAAAACCCTAAAATTAACATTTTTGATGTTGCTCTAACTAAATATTATAGGGTTCATAGTACTTCAAAGCATATTGAGTTGGACTAAATTGAATTCTTTAATGCTTTTTAGTTGTTTTAGGATGAATTACATACATATGAAGGTGGACCTAATAGAGATAATTCTATAGGTAAATATAGTTCTTCTAGGTCATCCAAATCTATAGACACAACCCTGGAGGTGGAGACATTTAACTTCCCATTCCAAGAGGAAAATGAGATTGAGGATACTCTTGAGGAGGTTCATGGCTTTAAAGAGTATTAAAATAAGACTTACCCTTTGAGGAACATGGAATAGAAATAGCCTTTGACCACTTCAACTCCACCAAATAATTTTGACACTCTTCCTAATCCTACAACTGATAACAATCCAAAACCTCCAAAGGGAATTACTTATAAGCCTAATGTTGATTCATCTAATACTTCTACTAAAGGTGGGTAGAATATAGTTTCAGACATGAAAAGGATTAAGGCTAACATCACACTGCATGATCTAACTCAAATCACTGAGCAAATGGATATGTTACTTAAATATTTATCTAAGAAGCATCGTAAGTCACCCAAGGCTACAAATGGTAATGTTACTATGTACAAGAATAAGACAAATGTTCCACCTTTCTTGCTTACAGTTAGAATATTTAGTAAGAATATTCATAACTATTTTCTAGATTTAGGTACTTTTGATAATATCATGCCTAAAGGTATTTGTGAGTAATTAGGTTTCACTTTAATTAAATCTGATAGGGTTGTTACTCAACTAGATAAATCTAGGGTGAAAGTAATTGAAGAATTATTAAATGTTCACATGTAGCTTATAGTTGAGACAAAGATACAATAGTTTATAGACATCTAAGTGGTGGATATTCTTGATGCTTATGGGATACTACTCAATAGAGATTGGATAAATTATTATTATGGTTACATGTCCATTGACTGTTCACACATGTGGCTTCCATGGAAGGGAGTTCCAAATTAGATTGGAATTCTAAGATAACCTAAGATGAAATATATGATCACCAAGTAAAATATTGTAAATGAAAGGGTCAACATGGATAATTATAAGTTAGTATTTTACACTCTTGACACCTCTAATGTATGTGATTCTAAATATACTCATTCTATGCTTAGGATATGGAAATTATTTTTTGATGGTGCAAGGTGTAAGTTTGGTTCTATTGTAGGAATTGTCTTGATTAATCCTATTGGAAAAGAATTTAGTAATTCTTAAAAACTTTAGTTCTCATCCATTAATAACTTGGTAGATTATGAGGCTCTAATATTAGGATTGTAATTTTCCATCAAGTATACGATCAAGGAAATCCTAGAATATGGTGACTCAAAACTAGTAGTTAATCGAGCTATAAGTAGGTACTAGTGAAAAATGTCTTACCTTAATAAATATAATTTTATAGTTTGGGACTTGACAAAGTATTTTTATGCTTTTAACATTGTTTCATTTCCTATGGAAGAAAATAAGATTGTTGTTGAGCTATCCCCAGTTATAGCTAATCTCATGCCCAACTAAGACTCTAAAATAAGAAACTTTAGTGTTGAATTTGTTCCTTGTCCCTTAGTCCCTGATAATGTTAACCATTTTCAAGTATTCAGTGATGACAAATATATTTTAGAATTCATTAATATTTTATGAGTATTTGAGGCTCACATCATTGATGAGGCCAATGAAAATGCTCTTGATAAAGACAACATTGATGACATAATTATGTAACTAAGTGATAATAAAATTTCCCAAGGCATGTTTGCTCTAGAAAGATTATTTGACATAAATAAACTAGATAAAAATATTAATGTTCCCAAAATTGAATGGGAATGATTACAAAGTAGTTGACCTAGGAACACAAAGTCAACCCTAACTAATTAATACTGGCACAACTTGCACTAATGAAGAGTTGAGAAAAGTCAAAGAGTTGTTGTCCAAGTAGAAATATGTTATAACATGGTCATATGAGGACTTAAATATATTTAATCCAAGAGTCATAACCCATGCCTTAAATTTAAAATAATCCTATAATCCTTTTAAGAACAAAACAAAGACCAATCAACCTTATCTTAGAGATGTTGATATACAAAGAGGTCAAGAAGTTGCTATATTCCAAGATAGTTTTTCCTATTAGACGCTCCACTTGGGTATATAAATTAGTACCAATAAATAAGAATAATGGGGAAATCAAATTGTGCATATACATTAGAAATCTGAATAGAGCTTCTAAAAAAGATAACTATCCTTTGCCCTCTCTTGATCAAGTGATCAAAATTATTAGTGGTTCTATAATGATGTCTTTTTTTGATGGTTTTTTAGGGTATAACTAAGTGATTGTGACCAAGGAAGATAGATTAAGGATTGAATTCACTACTAAGTGGAGCATTTTTACCTAAAAAAGGATGCCCTTTTGACTAATAAATGCATGCACAAATTTACAGAGAGCCATGAACCATGATTTATATGGGCTAATAAGTAAGTTCATTATAATTTACATGGTTGACCAAACTATGTTTTAAGAAAATAGGGAATATCACATCATGCACTTATAACAGGTATTTGAAAGGTGTAGAAGGTATGAAATTTATCTCAATCCCAAAAAAAGCATTTTTTGTGTCATTGAGGGAAATTTATTAGGACAAGTTATAACTAAAGAGGGGATTTATATAGACCCTAATAGAGTAGATTACATATCTAAATTAGAACCCCTTAATAGTAGAAAAGTATTGAAATCTTTCTTTGGAAGGTCAACTTTGTAATAAAGTTTATTTCTAGTTTTGTAGAGATTATGAGACCATTGAATGATATGTTGAAGAGAGATGCCAAGATCACATGGAATGAAGAAACCAGAAAGGCCTTCAAGGATATAAAATAAGTAATAATATAAGCACCAGTATTGATATATCTTAATTTTTCAAAATATTAATATATTTATTCCTTTGCCTCTAACTATACAATTATAGTTATTTTGAATCTAAAAATATATGGATGTGATCATACTATTGCATTTATGAGTACCAATTTTAAAAATTATGAGTCAAAACATTCCCTAACTGATAAGTAGGCATGTTTTTTATTTAAGTTAATATATAAATTTAGGCATTATATTCTTAGAAATAAGGTGTATGCAAAACTACCAAACCCTACCACTAAGCTCATGCTCAGCCAATGTGAACTAGGGGAAAGAAGAGGTAAATACATGTCCATAATTCAAGAATATGATCTATAAACCAAGATTTTTGAATTGGTAAGGTACCAAGGGATCATTTAGTTGATTGCTAACAGCAACCCAAAATTGATTGTGATATAGGTGGAGCAATATAGTTTTTAATCCAATAATTGGTATGATGCCATTGCTCATTTTCTAATGAATGGAACTTATCCTACAGGGTTGATTAGGGAGCAAAGGAGGGCCTTAAGGCTCAAGGCATCACATTTCTTGATTAAATATGGAGTACTTGTCAGGAAGAATTATGAAGGAATATACCTAAGCTGTGTTTTTAAAGAGGAAGCATTAGAGATCTTGAGTACTTTCCATGAGAAGTTGGGAAGTGAACACCCATTTAGAAGGACAAAAACTCATAATATCCTTTATATTGGTTATTATTGGCCTACAATATTCAAATATGCTCACAAACATGTGATATAATGTCATTAGTGCTAGATATTCAACACAAAATAGCCCAAAGTAGCCATGCCATAGAAGCCAATGATGATTGATAAACTCTTTGCTTAATAGGGATTATATTTTTTTGGGTTGATCAACCAAAATTATTTAGACATAAATAAATATTTACTCACTACTACTAATTACTACATCATATGGATAGAAGTAGTGGTAACAA
This sequence comes from Torreya grandis, assembly GCA_037957365.1. Lineage (NCBI taxonomy): Eukaryota > Viridiplantae > Streptophyta > Pinopsida > Cupressales > Taxaceae > Torreya > Torreya grandis. Next base: position 258,345 of record JARHVA010008247.1, on the reverse strand, counting down.
AGCAATGCATGATAGAAGATGTGATTAAGTTCTTTAAAGAGAACATATGTACTAGATTTAGAAAACTAGTATCTCTAGTTTGTGATAATGGATCTACTTTTATATCCATTGAGATGACTGAGTGGGCATGTGACAATAACATTGTTCTCAATTTGTCATCAAACCATTACCCTCAAGGCAATGGAGTGTCAAGATCAACTAATAAAACTTTGATGAAACCCATCAAAAAGATTAATGCTGACAAACAAAGAATATGGCATAAGTTACTCAAATATGCCCTTTGGTTGATAGAACAAGAATCAAGAAAGATCTAAAGGCATCACCATTTATGCTTGTATATGATCAAGACCTTGTATTTCCCATCAATCTCAAGTTTCCAACATACAATTTCATGCAAGATTACATGGAAGAGGATTGGGAATTTATAATTTCTAGGTTACTTGAAATTATCCAAATAGAAGATGCATAAGAGGAAGCTTTTTATAATTTTAGTAGACATCAAACTATAGTGAAGAGATGGTTTAATAAATGTTCCAAGATTAAGGTGTTCAAGCAAGGAGACTTATGTCTTCTTTGGGACAAAACATCTAAACCTAAGGGTAAGCGTCAAAAATTCACTCCCTTATCGATTGGTCCCTATGAGATTACTGAGATACTAGGAGACAACACCTTCAATCTCAAGGAATTACAAGGATAAGAGTTTAGATTACCAATAAATGGGCAATATTTGAAGAACTAATTCTCTACTACTCTCCTCTATTTCCACATGGAGTAATCTATAACACTAGTTAGTACTAGTGTAGGTAGGCTTAGATTAGTTTATTTTCTTCTCCCTATCTATACATAATTCATGTAAATATTGGTTTGCTTGTTGTTGGCTTGATGGTTGTGTATTTATTTCCTTTTGTCTATTCCTTGATTTCAATAAGTCTTTTTCAAGATAGTCATCAAGCTCCAATATATGTAGTTTCTCAAAAGGAACTCCACAAACCAGGAATATTAGAATGACTTCTCTAAATAATCGATCATGGACCCAAAAATGTGAGCTTGATGATTAGTTTTGAGAAATTGGTAAGGGCTAGTAACTAGGTTAATTTTTCCCTAAAATCTTAAACCTTTCTATGATTTCAATATGATTCTAATGAGGATTGATTATGTAGGATGAAAGTTTTAACTATTAAGGCAAAGTCATGTTTGTACTTAAGAAAATTAACTGATTGGGACAAAGTTTACAACCAAAGATGATTTTTTGAAGATCAAGCATTTGAAAAAATCCCAAAACCTAGATAATCTAGTTCCCAACCTTTTTTAGAAAGTAAAACATATCTAACAAAATATTAAATAAGAGATTTATTACAAAATTCAAAAGATTTCTAAGCAAATGTGATTATAGTAATCTCTATTGGGGCTATGGAAGCCTAGAAGATAGTGGAGCAAGGCCTTGAATAGATCTAAAGGCATCTCTATCAAGGATATGGATGATTGGTTGGTATTATAGAAATTCCCAATCCCTCCCTGAGCTAAAGCATGATTCTTAATAAACATTTAAATATGATACAAGTCAAGGTAGTTATTAAGGTCATGAATCTAGAAGTTATTCTCTAAATCCTATGACAATCAGTAAGTAGAATCAAAGTGTACACACAACATGGTTATGTTTTGATGTTTGATCCTAATTATACATGAGTGAGACTTTTTTCAATTATGGCTTGGTATTAATAATGGCACATGATCATGTGGGATGAATTATCTAGTTATTAGTCTAAACTAGAGTCTATGAATTCTAACATATTTATATGTTTCCCCACAAAAGTTGTCATTTATTGAAGTCAACAGACCCCCATTTCTAAAAATTGGGGACCCTTGTTTCCAAATTTTCAAATTTTTTCTTTAAATTGAAAAATTCCACTTGATCTAAGTTATTTATTTAAAGATCATTCACACCTAGTTATCATTTATCTTGACTAACATGTCTCCATTTGATCCTTGTCTTATTTTGTCTAATGTTGCTAATGGTTTCTTCATGTGTTTTCAAGATGAAGGTTTAATGGAATTTCAAGTGGGTGAATAATTTTCAAGGTTTCATACTTAAAATTATAATTTGACCCTTTGATTAATCATTGGTATTTAATTATTTAATTGGATTCAAGTTTGAGAATCTAAAAAACCTTAGCCTAATTCTTTTAGCCTAAGTATTTTAAATTGAAATCAAATTTACATGGGTTATTTTTATTTTAAATTGGATGGGAACACTTCATTTATGTTCAAAACTTAGTTCATATATTTTATCCTAAGGTTTTAATCATGTTTATTGGCATAAATAAAACCTTAGTCTAAAATTTCATGTTAAGTTCTCTATATTTCCTAAAACCCCTAAGTCTATGATATCACCCACCTAAACTAATTAAACTTAGGAAACTTTGTTATATTTTAGATTGATTCTAAATTTTATCATAAGATTTAATTATATTTATTAATACAATTAAAACCTTAGTCAAAAAATTTATCTTAAGTCCTTTATATTACACGAGCCCTAACTCGTTTATTTCTATCACCCCATAAGATCAACATAAGGATGCCAAGTGTTGGGATCTCAGATCTCAAGAAAAAGATATATGGTTTATAAGGACTCATAAAAAGTCAATAATTCAAGTACCCAGATCAAGGGAGTAAATTTTATTAGGTAAAGATGATCCTATAATGAATGAAGCATAAATAAGTTATAGATCCTATAAGTAAACAAAGCAACCAATCATGTCTGAATCCATAAATCAAGATCCAATAGTACATGTTGATCCATAAAAATTATATCTAATGACACGTATCAAGTTCAAAATGTCAACAAGCCCTATAATCAATCATGGATATGATAATTTTCATGCCCATAATGGATAGTCATAACTCAAGTGTTATCTTGAAGATTGATGGTACACGATTGAGCATACATATTTAGATCAATGGTGAGAATTAAGCCAAAAATTAAAATAATCCCTCAAAATAATGAGAAGGTGATAAGTGTCACCATTATGGAGACTATGTTAGGAAATCATTAGTGTATAAAGTAAAGGATAGAACACAAAGAATCAAGATCAACGATATGCATTAATTTGTGTAACCAAGATATAATGGTGTGAGATAGATCTAACTTTTTAAAGATCCTAGAGAAAATGTGGTAGTGATAATTTTTACTGCTAAGAAAAATCAAATGGAGATTGATCAATGGCATTCAACCTTCTAGATATAAATCAATGGTTTGATACAATAGAGAATTTTCAATGGGCCTAAGCCGAATGGGGTTTTAACACATGCCTTAAGGGAAAATGGTCACATTTTAAAAATAAATGAAATAAGTGACATGGTTATGCCACATTGACATACACATCAGGTTAAAAGATCTTATGGGCCCAAAAAATGCAAAGGTATAAATATGAGATCTAAATGTAATCTAAGTCACAAAACTCACATAGTTTGATTAGTTTGCCTCCATTAAAGTTTTGTGCAAACATGATTGAAATTCAAAAAAATACCTAACACATATGGAATCCCTAATTGACACTATTTTTATTGTAATCAATTCAAGAAGCATTAATTTATCACCTACTCAAAGATAATTTGATCCAAAATTGAATTGCAGTCTACTTGTGATTAGTTTGATAAAATTCATAGCAATGGTATCTTGGAAGGGTTTTTATAAGGAAGATGTTAAATTGTACTTAACCATAGATGCTAAGTGAAGGGTTTTCAAAGACACTAAGTTTGATGCTTCAGATCTAAACACCAAAGACAATAATTGGTCAAATTTGTTCTAAACCATCAATAATCAACTTTCCATCACATAAGAAGAGAAAATTCTCTCAACTAAGAGACGTTATGAGGACATTACTATAATTCAAATGACTGACCTTCATTATATAGTAGTAAATCTTGAGGTACTCCATTGTATCAACAATTTGCTTCCTATTTTTAAAGATAGTAAAATTGATAAAGACATGTTAATCAATGATCATAATATTAGGAAAGTTTCATATGTTTATACCATGGCATTTGATTCCTACTAAATATTTCCAAGACCCCAAATAGACCTTACCTTAATCAATTCCTAGGCCAAGGAGCATGATTTGAAAAATATCATAGTCATGTGGTTGTATTCTAGAAACTAATTCTTTTTAGACTTCAATAAGAACATCCTAATTAGCTAATTTAGACCTAGGATAAGGATGATTATGAAAATATTGAAAACACTATGTGGAAATGCCACCACAACCTATGTTGATCCTGTTTAGGTGTTAATTATCTATTTCATGGTTTAAAAGTAGATCACCTCTCCTCTAAGTGAGATAATAAACATCTCACGGAGTAGGCAAATTTTTATAGTTAGGAACAAGAAGAAAACCCAATTTTTATGATGTCATACCTCTTGGATGCTCTTTGTGCTATTATAAAAATTCCAAACCAGAAGGAATAATCACCAACTGGGACACAAATAATCTCCCAATACTACTCTAAGTTTCACATATTCAAATATAGAGATCACATCTAATCATATGTGATTTAATATATCCATCCCTAAGTGAAGCCATAACTAACATTCCAATTCCAAGAATTAGCCCCTTGATCAAAAATCCTATTGAAGCTATAGGTGATATGTGGTTATATTTAGATTATACAATTATCAGGATTAAGGGAACCTAGTGCACTCATCTCAGGCTACATAATCACATCTTTGATAAGTTGGTAAAGCAAGAAGTGGCATATTAGCTATTTCATGGTATAGATGGTCTCTATAAGACCAATAAGAAAGGGCTCCTCCATAATTTTTCCATAACAATTAGAAAGACCATATTCAAAAAATGGGATAACATTGAAGCTACATCAAAACACAAAACATCTTTCAACTTAGAAATTGATGAGCTCAAGCAATTGGATCCTCATCGAAAGGTGAAAGAATAATTGAAAAATAAAGGAATGTTGAATCTAGCATATGATCATGAGCCTGGTGCATATGACCCCATTTACACTAATGCATCATCTTACTTTGAGGTCATAAGGATATTCAAATACCATAACTAGAGGCATGAATCTAGGTTATAAAGAAAGTAAAAGATGGATGACATATGGTATTTGGGTCTTTAAAATATCATTTGTTAGGTATTAAATCTACTAGACCTCCATCAACTTAACCACAAGCAAATCCCAAACCTAAAATCCATATTAAGTATATGTCTAAAGAGAAAAGACCAAATGAGATTACTTCCTCTTCAGCTCAGATAAAGGAACAAAAATTACCTCAAGAAGAGGTACACATGTTAGCATTGGACCCTAATGAGACTATAGAGGATGCACTCAAAATTTTATCAATATATTATGATTCAGAGTCATATGATGAATAAATAAAGGTTGAAGAGACCAAGGAGAAAAAGGGATGTTTTGGCTTAGTCCCTATGGACACCCCCAAAAGGAAGGTTGAGATGGCTATTGTTCCTAAAGCCAAGAAACCTAAAGTGAATTTCACTCCTCCTTTGAGTGAAGTTAATATATTTAGTGAAGAAAACTTGATATATGGTCTAGATATTCTAGAATGGTTCATTTATGGAAATATATTATAGAAAATACCTACTATACATCATCCTTGGGTTATGATGCAAGCCATCAACATCCATGTGCACAAAAAAATTAAGCCTTGGTTTGTGGCTCTAAAAAAATATAAAATAAGATTAGATACTCTTGGTTAGTTAAGTCAATCAGAAGTAGATATCCTATCTCTTCAAGTAACTCAATCCAATGTTGGAGTCAAGCTTAACCTGAAGACTACTAGCTTGATGAGAGTGACTGAGAAAAGGACCATCTAGGGTGGTGAAGAAATGATGTATCAAAAGGTGGGACCCTTAGCTGGTCTAACCCAAGTAGGAACACAAAAGCCTAGATAAAATACTATATTTGAAGAAGATCCCTTAGAGTTATCCCAAGGATAGACTGAATAATTTCAAGTTGTCCCCAAAGGTATACAACAAGAAAAATAAATCTGAATAACAAGTTATATTGTTAGTTCCAAAGGTAATGATCAAAATGTTTGAAGAGACTTTATTTGACATGTTTAATTCTTTAAAGTCAATAAAGTCCAAATAGAGTTGGTGAGCCAGTAGAATATAGTGTCCATGAGCCTAGTTCACCAATGGAAAAATTCAAGTAAAAAAGTAAAGGATTTTATCAACATCTTGATAGAGGATCAAATTCCTACTTTCAAAACAATCATCTTGGATTATATGAATATGGCCATGGGATTATTGGTAGATAAAATCAAGATTTTTAGTAGGTGGTCCAAGGGCCTAAAAAGTCTTTTTAAGGATGGAAAATAGTTGGAAATTAGGATAAAGCACATACTTGGGAGAATGATCACTAACCCAACTTCACTCAGCCCCATGGGTCTAATTACTAATTAAGAATTCAAGCTTAGGCCTACCGAAGTCATGCAATAAGTAAGAAATAAGAGCTAAGGAAAGACTAGGGAAGATAGCAGTATGATCATGGACATGATTCTAACTATAGAATAGAACTTTTTAGAGGCTAGGAGCATAAACTAAGCATTAGAGAGAGATGACAAATATATCAGAGGCTTGGTGGATTAGGAATATGAACCCTTCATGGATCATGTTGTTAATCTAAATATAATTGATGATTAATATGAAAAAGTAATGAATATTATACAATAGAAATAGGGGACTTCATTAAGAAAGCCTTAAAGTTAAATTTATTGATCAAATCATTTTATTTTTATAACTAAACATGTATGTATTTTTAAAATTAATATTATTTTATAAAGGTATGTGCAACTTGTAAGGCACATCACCTATAGGTTAGTTTATTAGAAGATGTCATAGTTATATAACATTGTAAAAGGTACATTTGTCCTTGATAATTGTATAATTGTAATTTGACATAATTGACTGGCATACCTCCTTGTATTCTATAAAATAGGTATTGTCAATTGTAAAAAGGAGGGAGTTTTGAGAAAGACTACTTTATGTTAATTATGGAACAATTAATGCAAGAAAATAATTCTAAAAATATTGTCTCAGTTATTTGTGTGAATTGTCATTTTGGCTTCTCTCTCACTTGTGTGGTCTAAATTTTAGATTTGAATGGTTCTTAGGAATTCTAGATGTGCAATTTTCAAATGTAGAGTTTTTAATTTGTGTTAATTCTACATTGACTAAAAGATCTAAGGCTCATTTTATTTTCTTTGCTCTTCTTGTAGATGTGATTATGTTATTTGCTTGCAGGGGTAAATCTTTAAATTGAATCTAGTTTTTATTTACATTCTTCCACCTTCCTTCAATGTTTGCCTGATGTGTGGTAGGATTTGACCTTATGATATTTCATGTTATACATTGGTATCAAGTGCATGTTCAAATAAAATTTAAACTTTTTCATTATGTCTAGAATGAAGATCAACAACATCAATATGTTACTTCTCTACCCTACCCTTCCTTTTGCTTATTTTTTGAAAAATTCACTTTAGGTTAGATTCAATGTAAATATATTTTTTATTTCATTGGTGAAAGATGGGTTGAAGGGGCCTATACCCAGAATAAAAGAGAACCAAAAGATAAGTAGTCAAAAACATAACAATGAAGTGAGATAAAAGGGATAACACAATAGATTAGCCAAACTACCATAATACATTAACCAATAGTCAACTAAAAAATTAAAAAGGAGCCTAAGGTAATGATAAAAATATAGTTAGTCCAGTTTAGAATAAGCAACCAATTACCTAGTCATTACATTGGCTTTTTTATTTGATTTTCCTCTGGTCTAGATTTTGATGAACTACTCATCATCCTTACCTAGTTTCTTCCTTTTAAAATCCAAGTGGAGGGATCCTCTTTTATCTTCCTAAAAAACATGGAGGTCCTCCTCCTTTTTGTCTTTATGTATAGGCTCATCTCTAGGGGTGTGGGTCTCAAGGATCTTACCATCATTAAACAAAAAATTTTGGCATAGAGAAAATTAATAAGCCTCTCAAATTCATCCAAAAAATCTCTATAAATAATATTCTAGATTGAAATTTAAGTGTGAAGTTTCTAGGGGGAATCCTCAACACCCTTGTTGACATCAACCCCCAAGATGGCATTACCTCTAGAGTTGTAGGAAGGGCTTCCCAAATCAATTTTGTGTTTTTTATGGGCACAAGTTCTTGAATCCCCCAAATCATTCCCCTAATTTTCCTCTCTAGGTTTATGTTGAGAGGCATTAACTCCCTCCTCCACTGACTCCTCCTTCTTACTATTGATATTAATGGCCTCATAAATAATCTTAGACAAAACCGGTTCCCCCCATTTGATCAGAGGAAAAATGAGGCCTTGGTGAATTAAATCCACAACTAATTCTTCTTGAAATTCAAAATAGACACTTCTAATGATTTTAGTAGAGAAAATGGGATATTAATGAAATGACCCTTGAAATGGTTCAAGAGCAAGAAATGGTGCGAACAGAGAATAGTATGTCTACCTTGTAATGTTATATATCGTATGCTTTGGAGATAAACCTTTGGCCATTTCCTTGACAGGTCAGCACACATAAGACCTTTGTTAGATGAGGGTTTAGGTGTATATTTTTCCTTTTCTTTTTTGAAGAAAATATGCATGAGCTCCACCTTGTTACACTTGTCTTTGAATGCCTTAACTTCATGGCATTCCATCTCAATGGTCTCTCTAATCAGTGACTCCATCATCTGAGTCTTCAAACCATGCATTCTCACCTCATGATTTTTCTATCCTTGGGAAAAATATCTGGAGAGTAAGGTATCATGCCCTACTAGGCATTCCATAAAAGGGGCTAACCCTCTTTTAACCATTTTTTTCTAGACATGATCATTATTCTTGATGTTCGAATAGGAAATTAGCTTGAAGTGGTCTCTATTCCCTCCCATTTTCATTTTTAGCGAGGTGTTACCTTTGTAAATGGCCTAAATAGTGCCTTATAGAAAAGGAAGATAGAAATTAAAAAAGATAGAACTAGACATGCACATTGTTTGTGAGCATGATGGCTATCACCCATGTAAAGCCTTGGAAATTGAAGATTTACATGTGTGAAAATCCTTTCTCTTAACCCATGATCTAATCATCATGAGATTAAACATCATTCCTTTATGTGATGTGTCTCTTTTTGTTCTTGACAATTTAGATGACATCATGCAAAAATTATCTAATATGTTATGCGACGTAATCTTTACTAAGGACCCTGATGTTTTCTCAGTAGTTAGCTCCCCTATTGCCTTCTCTGTAGACATGCTCAATGATATATCCTTTGAAATGGTTTATTAAGAATTTTTCATTGTTGATGATTTTGGAGATGTTCTAAGAAGGAGGGGAGAGTCTTTTGAGATAGTTGATGATGTTCATTGAATCCCATTCTATGTGTATAAATTGAAACCCTAAATTAACTACCTCCTTAATACCCTATAGAGCTGCAAAAGATTAATTTTAAATAGTCACTTTAGCTTAGATCTTATATTTAGTTATTTGACCATATTTCACTTCACATAATTTAGAATACTTTCACTTTCACAAAGATAGTTATTAGTCCATGGTTGATCCCAACAACCAAACATTATAAATTTTGTGGAACAATTTACTTGTTATGTCATTATTCCACCAAATATTACAAGATAATCATAACATGTAACTCATGCATTAGATTATCTAAATTTAGAAATGAGTAGTGTTTTTAAACAATCATAACCACTTGTGATACACTTAATTTTATGAACAAATCCTCATATTCATATTCATGTTTTAGATAATCAAATTCATAACCATATGAAGACATGCTATAATTATAACCACATTAATTTACAATTACACTTTCAATATTTAGCTTTTCATAGTTACAAGGAGAGTTTCTATAAAAGAAGCTTATAAATTAAAATATTATTTAGACACAAGATCACCATAAGCAATGTATTGATCATCAGGAAGATTGAACACAAAATCTAAGGGATTGGGTTTTGTAAGGTATTCAACAAGAAAATCCATAATAAGGGTTTTACATTTGGAAAAAACCAGATAGTAAATAACCAAAATTCCTAAGGCAATAATATCAAGCATCAATCCTTAATTTATACCTATATAATAAATTAGACCTTGAAATTTGAAAAGATTTTTTTTGGTTAGAAGGGAAATCCTAAATAAAATATAGGCTTTGGTTAAACATATAGAGGATGGTTTCACGAAGTGTTTAACCCTAAATTTTATATATGCATGGTATCTAGGGTTAACAATATTAAATTACATTTTACATAAGGATGGTGAACTAATCTAATGAGTGATCTAATTTATAAAAGAATTCAGACATAATATTATGAATTTGTACAATTGAGATTGCCAAAAATTGTAAAGTAGAGCTATTGATATATATTGCATTGAATTATAAAAAAGTATATTACATTACATGAAGATCTGATATGGAAAGGTTGTAATTGACCAATAATATGATCCTATACCAGTTATCATATTTTATAAATATAATTTATGTGGCTGTGAATGCTTTCATCAAATCTGTGCAGTTGTATTGTCATCAGTGTCTCTATTTGACATAGGTGTTATTTATGAAATATTAACTATAACTAGATGTAACCAATTGGATATTAATAGTTTTTTTTCACATTTTTACTATATTTTAATATCAGATGGACATGTTCCCTCTCTTTTTAAAATGATTAAAACCCTATATTTTCACATTTGGTGTGATTGTGGGAAAATGGGTTAGTAGAGTCATGGCATTAAACTACCATATGGACCCCTTTATCAATGGTCACTACCAACATAGTCAATACTCCTGAAGAGGGCATTAAAATTATGTATTTTTCCCCTTTATTTTGGTTTGTGTGTGTATAAAGATGTAATGTGTGATGAGTAAATACATTTAGTGGCTTGGCTTGTAACCTAGAAAATATAACTCATGGGTTGTTCCTTGAATGTTCTAGATATATTTAAATATTCATCCCATCACTTATATATAAATATGTATTAATATGGTAGGTTTGATGATCTTGATTCTTTATTGAGTTCTTGGTATATGTCTTTATGAGTTGTATGTGATTTCCAAGTGTTTGATAGGTAAATAATGAATGAGAATTGATATTGTATATATACCAATAACTTTTAGAAATATATCTAATTAAATAAATTATGATTGCCTTTAGGATATGTTTCATTAAAAAATTAGATGAATTTTGGGCACCATAAAGTTTGGATAAAAAGATGACACTTGCATTAATACATGTGTCTATCTAGGATGAAAGTGTCTAGGAAGCTATAAAACATGTATAGGTCCAAAACTAATAGTGAAGTATAATAATTAGGTTTAGAGTAATTTTTGTTATAGTATAGTAGTCCTATAATAAAAATAACAATGGTTAGACTAAGAGATTAGAAATTAGGCACAAAAAGATAGAAAACATGATACTTTCCTTAATAGGTAATTATATGATTGAAAGATATAGCCATGATATTTATTTTCTAAGTGTGAAATAACATAAATCATATTTTAGTATCTATAATTATCACTTGCATAAACTGGTAGCCTATATAAAGTGCCTTAAAATCCCCCAAAACTGAGTTATGTGAGCCATGAAAATTAAATGAAATAACTCCAAAATTTATTCATCAAAGTTGAACCTTCATTTCATATTTAGGTTGTAGTGTTTCCTAAACTAATCCCTTATAATATAATAGTAAATGTATTATTTACCCTCCTTAAATGTTCATTCCCTTTTTCATGAGTGAGTTGAAGAAATATATCATGTGCAAAAATTCCAAGAATATGTTTTCTCAATTGAATAAATCATGGGCATGGTCTTAGGTTTATATTAGAATAAAATTATCAATTTTTTAAAGATTAATATAACATGAATTAAATGGTCAAATGATCACACAAGACAAAGCTAGTACAAAACCCAATGAATCTAAAGCAAGATGAAATCACAAAATGAGAGAATTGCATATGACCAAAATGGAACAAAAAAAATATTCCATTAAATGATAAATATCATCAAGTGAAGCATACATATAGGAATGGTGAGTAACACCTCCACAAATGGTGGTCAAATACCCATAAAATAGATAAGTAACTCCTCCATAAAAGAAGGTCAAAGGATCCTAGAATAGAGGTGTAACTCCTCCAAAAAAGGTGGTCAAAAGAGTTACATGCTAGTATTTTGGTCAAACCTATGACACACTAACTCAGCCTATGTAATCATATCCCCTAAATGTAATAAGAATCCATATGATAAAATTAAATATCCCTGAATAAATAAATATAGGAAAATAAATACCTTCACTAATACCCATATAATCACAACTTAGGTAGGCAATGTGAGATAAAAATGGGTCTTAAAAACTAGGCATGATTAGCTATTCATATACAAAGTAAACTCTCATAAAGTAATGAAAAGGAGAAAACTCATAGGAAAAAACTCACCCCCCACAAAAAAAAAAAAAGAGAGGCATAGAAGAAGTGAAGATGCTAGAAGGCCTCCCTGAAGATGATGTTATTGTTGATGTAGACCACACCCCAAGAAGAGATCATAGATGAATGAAATTTCTCTTGGTGAAGGGTTTGGTAAATATATCTATAACTTGAAAAATTGTAAAAATCTAAATTAAATGACCTAACCATGAATAAGCTCATAGATAAAATACATATAAATATCAATGTGTTCAATCTATTGGTGTTGAACTAGATTCCTACATATCTTTATAGTACTTTGGTTGTCATAATAGGATATGGTGGGCTACCTAAAAAGAATACTAAACTCAAATAGAATCCCATAAAGGTAAATAACCATAGTATCTATGTTAAAAACTCCCATATACTCTGCCTCTATAGATGGTATATCAATGTCATTCTATCTCTTGATAAACCAATTTATACGAATATAACCCAAATAAAAATGGTAATATGAAGTGGACTTACTATTATAAGTATCACCAACCCAATCTGAATCTAAAAAACCAACCAAGTTAACCTCAATGCCAAATATGTACTAAATCCAAAATATGTAAGAGCCCTAAATGTAGTGGACTATCTGCTTGGCTAATTTTTAGTGCATCTCATGGGGATCTTGTATGAATCATGAAACAATACCTAGTACATATGAAATATTGGAATTTTTATGAGTCAGATAAATGAGGCTAAAAACAAGCTATCGACATTGAGTGGCATTGACCAAAGCTGTAGAATAGTTAGCCTCAAGATTGATTCCTAATAGAAAGGGAGTTAGATATTGCTTACAATTAGCCATGTGAAATTGAGTCAAAAGATTGAGAGCTTACTTGGGTTATGCAAGTGAAATCTATGAATCAAATTGTGAAATATCAATGCCAATAAAGTAATGTAGAATACCCAAATCATTCATGTAAAATATATCCTATATAGCTATCTTCTCTACTAAAATAGATAATGAGGAACTATCAGTGATCAAAATATAATCAACATAAAGAACTAGTATTAGTATAGAAAAATACTACTATAAGAAGTAAGCATTGGGGTTTGAATGACACCTAGTGAAACCTAAAGGAGGAAAGAATCCATGTTGGTTTACCAATATCAAGGGGCTTATTTGAGTCCATATATGGATTTTTAAAGTCTACAAACTAAGGGTGAATCTTAAACAGACCTAGATGGATGTTTCATGTAGATCTCCTCCTAAAGGTCTCCATGAAGAAAGGCACTCTTAAAATCCATTTGGTGCACATCCAAACCATGTGTTTTGGTTATAGCTAGTGTGAGTTAGATCAAAGTCATATTTTCAATAGTTTAAAATGTGTATGAGTAGTTAATGTTAGTTACCTATGAAAAATCCTTGGTGACCAAACATTCCTTATACTTATCAGCTAACCCATCTACTATAAACTTGGTCTGATATATCCACCTACATATAACCATCTTCCTTCCCTTAGGAAGTGAATTCAAATCCTAAGTGTTATTTTTTATTAAGGAATAATATTATTCCTACATAGCACTATCCCACTCAAGTATGCCTAAAGCCTCTCAAATTGTGTGTGGATCTAAAACTAAATTAAAAAAAAGCATGTAGACCACTATGATAATCTACCTAGTTATGTCGATCATCAATTGAATCACCTACCCAAGTATTCACACTATAAAGTGTCTACCTAGCCTGAAGGGGACTGAGTGTGGGTGAGTCAGGTACTAAATGCTCATCCTCTAAAACATTATTAGAAGTGTATATATAATAATCCCTATCACTACCATCATTATCATAACTATAAGAATAAGAAGAAGACCCTAGTTTAGGAATTTACTCTGGATGATCCAAGTTAGAAGAAGAATCATTGAGTCTAAGTGAATCCAATGAAAGAGAATAAATGTCAAGTGTTTAGGATTTGGTAATTTCCTAAAAGTGATAACTTATCCTTATGAACATGTCATATGTGGTCAGATGTAGAATGTGATATCCATTGAAACCATATGGATAACTTATAAATATGTAAATATTATAATTAGGGTCCATAGATTAACATTTACTATTTTTTATATGTGCCATAACTAGAGATATAAAAACACTAAAGTGTTCAACTTTAGGTTTATTTCCATGCCAAGATTTAAAGGGATTTATGATTTTAAATTTTTTTGTGATGAACCTTATTCTAAATATAACAAGAACAATTATTGGGTTTAACACAATATAAAGGTGCCAAGGAATTATAATTAATCATATAGCTATCCATCTCTTTTAACGATCTATTTTTACATTCTACCACTCAATTTTATGATGGACTTATTAATGCCTAAATGTGTATCACTAAGTCAACATATAGTGTTTAATAAACACTTCTCATTTCCAGATCCAAAGAATCTATTGCATGATTTTTTGGTTATTATCTTCCTAATATTTGTGGAGTGGCGACCAAGATAAATGATTATTTCACAAAATTAAAATGTAAATGGTTATTAGGAGTAACTGTGGTCTTAAATCTTTATGAATATGAAATTAAGCTAAACTAAGTAAACTAAATTATGTCCAAAACCTAAAGTATAAACCCTAATCTAACATGGATATTTACAATAACAAGTTAAACTAAAGTGATGTAATAGAGCAAAAGAGAGGGTAGGGAAGAAAGAAGGTGTTTTTGATCTTCAATATAGAAATTATGACAAAGTTTAGATTTCATTTGGACATGCATTTAACTAATGCATAGCATGAAATTGCGTAATCACATATGCTACTACATACTAGGTGAAGTTCTAAGGAAAAGTGAGATAATGCAAATAAGAAAAAGATTTACTTTAAGAATTTTACCCCTGTAAGCAAATAACATTAGTCCAAATGCAAGAAGATCAAAGAAAGTGAAGTAAAACTAAGAAATTTAAACTAATATAGAATTAACACAAATTAGAAACTATGGATTTATATTAGCACATATATAATTCAATAAAACCATTGAAATATTGAACATCAAACCAAAAATATGAGGAAGCAGCCATGATAGTAAACACACAGACAAATATTAAACAAACTGTATAGAATTCCTTATATTAATTGTTTCAAGTTTACAAATTAATTTTGGCTCTAAGAAGTCCCTCCCCTTTTCTATAATGAAAATACCTCCTTTATATAGATATTTCATGATATATTCTAGTCATTCCTTCTCAACATGCAACTGGATAAGTGTCAACATGCAACTGGACAAGTGTCATAGACAAGTATCCCTTTACCAATGCTTTATAACCAATGGAATTATTTAACTATGACTTAACCTAATATGACTATGCATTACATGTTTCTCATGCCTTTACAAAATATAATATTCCTTTTCAAAATATTAACAAACTTAGTTACCAAAGGAATATTCTTTATCTAACTTAACTTTGAGATGTACTCAATGATTATAATTCCCTATGGCTGATGAGTCTTACTCATTTAAAAAAATGACCTTTTGATGCTTATAGAGGCATGTAATTATTTTATGAGATATTATACATAGATTAAATATTAACAATCAATCTATTGATGCACAATTGAATGCAAGCATACCACTTGGTAGCTCTATGGGCTTTCTCATCACTTGGGTACCATCACATGACATGGAAGCTTATCACTTATTCTGAGACCTTTGAATATTCAACCCTTTACTCTTCATAACTTTTTCTACATGTTCTTGTGATGATTAAAATTTTCACCACCACATTCACTTTAAAAAGTCTTTGTTTTTTATCTTTATCATGTACCATCAAATCAATGATGATTGAGTTAACATGCACCATAGATCTTGGTGCTTGATATTTTGAATTTTATGTGATATTAAAACTTGTAATTTACAAGTTTTATCCATTCCTTAGGATAAATTTTTAATAAAGTTCTCTCGGTATAATTAAACATGGGTGTGTTACTTGGAAGGATCTTGAGTTCTCAATTTATTGACTTATGACTTGGGAAATGGACCTATGGACCATTGATCTATCATTTGGGATTCCTAAGATGTTTCCACTTGGTAGTCTTAGGTCACTCCATATACCTACTTACTTCATAACTCTACCTTACTTCATTGGATCTTTAGGTAGCCTACCAATATGGTGACACTTATCACTCTCATAGAGCTCTTAGAACCTTTGACATTTCAAATTTGATCTCATGACATTAGATCATCTCTGAGTGAGTAAATGCATACCATTAGATAATTGTATTGACTTATTGAAATTTTAAATTGACATGTGGGTCATTTATTTTTTTTGAATCCCTGAGATCTCACCACCTATCGTTTTTGGGTTTGTCCATTTTTGTGGGCATAAAATTAGAGGACTTAGCATAAAGAGTTGAGACTAAGGTTTTCTTTGAGTCAATAAACATGATTAAATATTTAATATTATTTTTTGGTTAAGTTCAAAACATTATAAAAGAGTCCCTTTGTTAATTAGTCCTTGTGAACAATAAGATATAAAGGACCTAGCGAAAAGACTTTTGATTAATGTCTTAGTGGTATTAATAAATATAGCTAGGACCTAGGCTAAAGATTTAAACTAAGTCTATAATAAAATGTTTCCCTCATAAATTCAAATAAAAATGACCCACATAAATTTGAATCTGAATTTAAAAGTTTAGATTAAAAAACACTTTAGGCCTTGGATTTGGTCATTGTTCACCCAAATAGGATCTTATTAAGTCTACAACATATAAACACCATCAATAGTTATTAGCAACAATTAGAGAGAAATTAAAAATGATTATAAAAATATGGGAAATAAGTCTAAGTGATATTTAGGGGTAGATGACTTTCATTTTTAAGATCCCACTTGGCTAGATATCTTTAATTTGAAAGTCATCTAGACCCGATTCTCCTAGTGTTCAATTTAAAGCACAAATTTGCATAATTTGAAATAAGGGTCCCCATTTTTAGAATTGGGGGTATGTTAAACTCAAAAAATAATGTCTTCTATGGGAAATATATAAATATATTATAATTCAAAGACTCTAGTTTAGACTAATAACTAGGCTACTTATTCTAATTGATTAGACACTATTATTAAGATCATTTCATAGTTAGAACAAGTTTGCACATGCAAAATTCGGATCAAACATAAAGACATAGCCATGATGTATGTGTGATTTTATTCCACTTACTAATTACTATAGGATTTATATAAAAATTTATATATTTATGACCTTAACCATTAACACTAACTTATAGCATATTCAGATGTTCACTAAGAACCATGCATTATACATGGAAGGCTTGGTCATTTCTTTGCTTCCAAATAGGTGTCTATATCCTTGATAGAGATTCCTTTGGCTCCACTCTAGGTCTTACTCCACTACTATCTAGGTGTCCATAACCTTGGTGGAGTTTACCAGAATCACCTTTGATTAGAAAGCTCTTGAATTTTTTAATAAAGTTCTTGATTTTTTTATATTTTTCAAGTCATTTTGACTTTCTATCAAAGGTTCAAAACTAGATTGGCCAGGTTTTGAGATTTGGTTGAATTTTTTATCTTCATGCAATCATCTTTGGTTGTGAAAATTACCCCAATAAATTAATTTTTTTTAAGTGAAAATATGACTGCATCTTTATAATTCAATCTTTCATCCTACATGTGTAATACTTACTAGAACCAAACTAAAATTAGAAAAAGGTTTAGAATATTAAGGAATAATTAACCTATTTATTATTCCTTTCTAATTTCTCCAAACTATAACATCAATCTCATATGCCAATAATCCATGATCAACCATTGCTGAGAAGACATACTTGCATTCATAAACTATGGAGTTCCTTTTGAGAGTATAAATGTATTTTGAGTTGAGGACTATCCAGAAAGGCTTATTGAAATCAAAGAACAATTCACAAAATTAAACACACCAAATAAATAAAAAATAAGAAAATAAATATTTACAAGCATTATTTACAAACAAGGGACATGAAAATAACTAATCTAAAGTCTTACACTAACTCTAAAAAGAGCTTACATCTAGGATCAGAAGGAAAGTTATTTAGTCTACTACAAAACCTTGAAACATGATTGCTTCTATTTTATGGATTCTTCTTGTGGATAGGAGCACTTGTATGCTTGTCTTCTACATGATGTAGCTTGGCTTGACACCTCTATTATCAAGCACATGGATTGAATGTATAAATCCAATATCTAGTTATATTCTTCCCAAATTCTTCTTTCTTGCATTAGGAAAGCTAGATCTACTTCATTAAAATATTGATCATGTCTTGTCTCATTCTCCTTCCATGGTTGTATTGTAAAATCATCTAGTATACTTGGATTGATGTCTTCATTAGGATCCAACTCATCTTAATTTAGGATCGATAGATTATCATTGCCTTTTTGAATAACAGTTGTAATAGTACTTTATATGATACACTCTTCAATCTCCACATGAAGTGGTAATGGACAATCAATCTTTACACAAAAACTCTCCAAGTCATCCCAAAATTTATATTCATCATGATCAATTGAAAGGATACAAGATTAATTTGGAATCTTACTATTTGAAACATATTGATCACATATTTCTAATCTTTTGATGGATTCATATGAAATTTATTGACCTATTGCATTTGTTTCATCTTCATCTCCTTTGCCTGTAAGTGTTTCCATGACATCTTCATTAAATCCATTCATCTCAATTTCATATTCTTCTATTGTTTCAAAAAGGATAGGGTATTCTTCCTTGATTCTTGTAGTGTATCCCTCCTTTGAAGTATCTTCAAATTCATCTTCATCTTGAAATGGAAAATTGAATGTCTCTACCACAAGAGATATTATATAAGATGCAAATATCACAAAAGTACGTGATAACCATGCAACATTATTATGAACTATGCAATAAGTATCCAAAGGCACATCATAAGTGTTTATGTTAGTCACATTAATAATTTTAGATGGCTCATTGTTATAATTATCCTTGTTATTTTGAAACCTAAATGTAGGTCTACTAAACTTTTAAAAAGAATAATTTCTATTAGAACCTTACCCATTGTTACCTAATTACTTTTGTTTCTCAATAAAATCAATGTGTATCTTTTTGAACATTTTTAAAATGGAGTCATTTTCACTCTCAAGTGCATTTGAATTGTGAAATTGAGGACTAATTCCAACTATTGCCACCATAGCTCTTTCATATTGTGGATTAGATCCACTTTTAATGTTATTCAAGAGTCTTAGGTTTTGACCAGGATGAGCATGACTCAAAGGTAATTGGTTTAAAACTAGAGTTTGTTTTAAAGTAAGCATGTTTTGATTAACATTAATAATGAAATTTATCATGGGCAAATTAGGATTGATATTTGTAATGGCTTATTCTATTTGACCCTAGGGTTGTATTTGGTCATTAATTAACACAACTTTAACATAGGATAAATCTAATGTATTAATTAATCTAACATATCATTTCAAAACATAGAAGTTAATTGATCTAAATCATATTTATAAATATCTAAATCTAAAGCCTCAATAGGTTTATAAGGAGCTATAGTAATATTAAACATCTTTTTAAATCTAGCATTAAAGTCTCTAATGGTTTCATTTGAATCTTTCTTCATAGTAATGAATTGTTAATAAAGGACATATGGACTGATGGTCTTTCTAAATTGATAAATGAAATAATTATTGAAGTCATTCTGGCTAATAATGAAATTTTTAGGAAGGTTAAGAAACAAATCATATGACTCATCTCTAAGATTAAAGGGAAATAATCTACAAACAACATCTACATGAATAATAGTTAATAATCCTAAGGAAACTTTAAATCACTTGATATGTTCTTTAATAGTGACAACACTGATAGGAATAAAAGAAGGCAAATACCTTTCAATATTTTTAGGAAAATCATGTACCTAACCAATCACATTGATAGAAGATCTACCTAACCATGCCATACCTAGATGAATATATTATTTTTGGTCATTCCATATCCAAATCCTATTCACAATATAACATATAACCCAACTCTTTGCAAAGACAAATGGATCCTTAATGAAGCTTAAGCAACCTTTTCAAAATTTTCACATAACTTTTTAAAAAATAATAATCTTTGTATAAATAAGCACAAAGACTGGTCTAAAATCATTAAGATCATTTATATTTACACAAATATCATTAAAAAACTAGAAATATGCAAAGAATACATCAATCTTTGAATATAATTCACTAAAATTAGAAAAGATACTACAAATTCACAAAGATTTAGCTAAAGGCCCTCCTTCTAGTGCAAAAATTGTTGATGCCTAAATGTGTATCACTAGGTCAACATATAGTGTTGAAGAAACATTTCTCATTTATGGATCCAAAGAATCCATTGAATGAGTTGCTAGTTGTGATCTTCTCAAGATCTATGGTGGAGTAGTGGCCAAGCTAAATGAATGTTCCACAAAATGAACATGTAAATGGTTATTGGGAGTAACTGTGGTTCTAAATATTTGTGAAGATGAAAGTAATCTTAACTAAGTATATTAAATGATGTCTAAAACCTTAAGTCTAAACCCTAAGCTAACATGGATATTTACAATGACAAGCTAAACTAAAGTGATCTGATAAAAAAGGAGCAAAGGGGAGAGTAGGGTAGAAATAAGGTGTTTTTTATATTCAATCCAGACATTATGACAAAGTTTAGATTTCATCCAGACATGAATTTAACCAATACATAGCATGAAATTACATAATCATATATCTTACTACATACCATGTGAGGGTTTAAGGAAAAATGAGATAATGCAAATAAGAACAAGATTTACTTTAAGAGTTTCACCCCTACAAGCAAATATCATTAGCCTAGATGAAAGAAGAGAAAAGAAAGTGAAGAAAACCTAAGAAATTTCAACTAATCCATCATTATCATAAATTAGCAACTCTTCATTTATATTAGCACATCTAAAATTCATGAAAACCATTCAAATCTTGAGCATCAAACCAAAAAATTGAGGAGGTAGCCATGATAGCAAATATATAGATAAATATTGAACAAACTTTGCATAATTCCTTGCTTATACTACTTGCTTCAATTTTACAAAGTAATTTTGGCTTTAATAACTCCCTCCCATTTTATACAATGGAAATACCTCCTTTATATAGACATTTCATGAGATAGTTGGTCATTCCTTCTCAACATGCAATTGGACAAGTGTCATATACAATTATAACTAATGGAATTGTTCAACTATGACTTAACCTAATATGACTATGTTTTACATGTTGTTCATGCCTTTATAGAATAGAATATTACTTTTCAAAATATTAACAAGTTTAGTTCCCAAAGGAATATTCCTTATCTAACTCAACTTTGAGAGCCACTAGTTAAATACAATTCCCCATGGGTGTTGAGTCCTACTCATTTATTTTAAAAAATGACCTTTTGATACTTATAAACAAATGTCATTATTTTATGAAATATTGGACTTAGATTAAATATGCATCATTAGTCTTTGAGTGTATGATTGAATGTGAGTGTTCCACTTGGTAGCTCTATAGGCTTTCTCATCTCTTTTCATCACATGGGTGCCATCACACCATATGGAAGATTCTCTCTTATTCAATGAGCTTTGAATATTCAACCCTTTACTCTCCATAGATCTGATTCATGTTCCAATGATAACCATGTTCACTTTAAAAAGTCTTTTTGCTTTGATCCTATTCACACATTGTCATATCTATGATTCTTGAGTTAATGCACATTGTAGATCCTAGTACTTGACCTTTTAACTCCTACATGATTTTGACGTTTGTAATATTTGGGTTTGATCAATTCCTTAGGATAAATTTTTATTAAATTTCTCTTGGTCTGATTAAATGTGGGTGTGCCACTTGGTAGGATCTCGAGCTCTCATTCTGTTGACTTATGACTTGGAGAAGGGGCTTGAAGACCATTGATCTATCATCCATTTTTTTTGAGATATTACCACTTGAGACTCTAAAGTCACTTTGTAGACCTACTAAACTCATAAATATGCCCCACTTTGTTAGATTTTTAGGCAGCCCATTGAGATGGTGACACTTATCACTCTTGTAGAGCTCTTACAACCTTTGACATTTCAACTTTGATTTTGCATCATTATATCATCTTCAAGAGAGAAAAATCATATCATCAGATCCTTTCCTTAAATTATTAACATATTAACTTCATATGTGGGCCTTTGATTTCTTTTTTAAGCCTTGATATCTAAACACTTGTTACCTTCAGGTTTATCCATTTTTGTGGGCATAGAATTAAAGGACTTAGCATAAAGAGTTTAGAATAAGTTTTTTCTCATGCTGATAAACACAATTAAAGCTTTAATATAATTTTTAGGCTAATTTCAAAACATTATGAAAGAATCCCGTTGTTATTTAGTCCTTGGGAACCATAAGATATAAAGGACCTAGCAAAAATACTTTTGATTAAGGTCTTAGTGGTATTAATAAATACAATTAGGACCTAGGCTATATTTTTAAACTAAGTCTATAATAAAGTTCTTCCTACATAAATTTGAATAAAAATGACCCCTCTAAATTTAATTCTAAATTAAAATGTTTAGGTTAAAAAACACATTAGGCCTTGTAATTGGTCATTGTTCACCCAAATAAGATCCCATTAAGTCTGCAACATAGAAACACTATCAACTATTATTAGCAATAGTTAGAGAGAAATTAACAATGATTATGTAAATATGGGAAATAAGGCTATGTGAGAGTCAGGGGTGGATGAATTTAAAATTTAATATCCCACTTGGCTAAATATTTTCAATTTGAAAGTCATCTACACCTGATTCTCTTGGTTTTCAATTAAAGCACAAATTTGTACAATTTGAAACAAGCATCCCCATTTTTAGGAATGGGGGTATATTGACCTCAACATGCATCAACATGACTTTATGTAACTATATATTATATATTAATCCCTCTATGTTATAAAACTAGTGAAATGTATTATTGAAATATTAACATCCATTGTCACTTCAAATAACATTAATGGATTTCTTAGATTATTTCTCAACAAGTGCCTTGAAGTCTTGACAATCTTCAGACACTTTCAACATTTAATTAAAGAAGTAGACTCATTTATGTCTTGATAAATCATCAATGAAAGTGAGAATGTACTTATCCCTTGTAAAATATTGACTGGTAAAAGCCCAAATACATCATTATGTACTAACTTCAATTCTTGTGAAGCCCTCCAAGCTTTGATTTTGTCAAATTTTTCTTTGAGATGCTTTTCAAGAAGGCAACCCTCACAAAGTCCTTTAAAGAATTAGACTCAAGGAAAGAGTATGACCATGCCATCTTTTTAAATATGTTCAAGGTAATGGTAGTTATGTTTTCCAAAATACTCATGCCATAATTTATTAACTCCATCTAGATGAGTCAATAATGCAATTAGAGAAGAATCATGTACAAAATGTGAGAAGGTGATTTAATAGTTTTTGGGAATATTGGAATATTATTCCTAATTTATTTAAGGGTATAATTTAATTAATTAAATAAATAATATTGAAATAATTATGCTACTAATTTGTATAATTTAATTATAATTTGAACCTTTCTAAAAATAGTAATAAATGTGGAGAAAATAAGACTTAGCTAGAAACAGACTGAGATGGTTGAGATAGGGTCTAAAATTTGCTATGCAAAACTGGGACAGTGTCACAAATCAAGATTTGGGTTTTGTTTTATGAAAATATAAGATCAACAAAATAATATACCCTAGGGTTTGAATCTATATTCCTCTTCTACCACTATTGTATAGGAGACCTGAGCTTTCTAGGTTTTGTTTATTGCCCTTGTGTTTACCTATGAAATTTTAGATGCTAGATGTTTTCAAAACTCTTTATAGAGATAATTTATATTAAAACCCTAAACTCCATTATGATTTGATAGAATTTGAGATAGAGGGTGGGTTAGTGTGTGTAAGATGTACTAAATGTGTATCCACACCCATTGTGTGGGCATGTTGCCTACATACCAATACTTTCAAGAGGGATCAAGCCATACATAGTCTCCCACTTGATGTGATTTATATAATAGTGTGTATGAGGATTAAAAAGACTAAAATTGGGTGTGTTTGAGGTGGATAGGGACTAGTGTAAGGGTTTGAATAAGTTTGTGGCTATATTGGATGGTTATATGTAGAGAATAGGGAAATATGCCAAAGTAGTCTTTATTGTATTCTTGTTTGCTTTGTGATATTTGCCAACCCTTTCTAAATAAACTTTGAATGGGATTTTATAGATATTTCTTGGTCATGGGTCAAATGTATTCACACTAGGCTGACATAATGAGGAAGAGGAATTAGGAAAAAATGGTCACCTGGGCTCAAAATGTGATTAGACAAGAGCATCAAACTTAGACACCCTAGGGTTCAGTGTTATAGTCCAAGTTAGGTGCTATTGTCTTGAAGGTAAAAGACTTGGTGGGATGCATTTGTCATGGGAAGAGTAGTCTGGTTGAGCTAGAATCAAGTCTAAAAGGCTGTGAATGATTGAGAATTAGTAAAAAGGTGCTTAGAAGGGTCATGAGAGAAAGCAAGAGGGACCTATGGTTTGGGTGTCATAAGCCACATTAAGTTAACAATTTTCACATTTTATATGACTACATTCCCCCCCTCCTTTGTTTTAGTTATATAACAAAGCAAAATACTAGGGTAAAGGAAAAATAGAAAGCATACTTAAACTTACCTACAAGGGTGAAGCTCATGAAGCTATGTGATGTTGGGTGTGTGTAGAAAGAGCACGCTATGAAGTGTAAATCTACAATAGAAAATAATGAGTATATCAGTTCTTAATTGATACACTATATCAAAAGTAATAATGTAAAAATCTAGGTAAGAGAGAGAGGAAGAGAAAGGAATGAATACACCTCACTAGGTACACGAACCAATACAAAACTTGTTGTGATCTAAGTGATGATGGATGATGCTGATTAATTTTGGGTATGTATTATACCAAGAGTACTATTGTGAATGGAGTTGAGTGATCAATTCCTTGAGAGTGGCTCAAGAATTAAAAGTGTGGCCCTTTGGCTCCATCATCACCCACTAAGTGAAACTAGGTGGTCATGCATGTATTAATTGATGTCTGGGATGTGTGTCTAATCCCCCTAAGTAGGTGGCCCAATAAATCAAATGCTAGCTAGTACTTTAGATCCATCATTTACCTATGAAGTGAAACTATCAACTGATATCAATATGAAATGTGTGTTGTATGATATGGATCCTAAAGCCCATGAATGTATTATAATCTGATAATGTGGCATGGATAGTTGAATGTGTGTTAGAAACTAGGCCACTCTTGGCTAACTCAAAAAAATGGTAGAGATTATGCTTATATGAAATCCAATATAAAACTACATAATAAGCTTATGTCGAAGCCACTAGGAAATAATGCTAGCCACCTACAAATGGAGTAAGGCATCCAACTACTAATTATACCTGGGTAATGTACTGAACTTGAAAACAAAAGAAGTCAAATGTGTCATGCACATTTCCCCCAATCAATTATGTCTTAAACATGGGTTCTAATATAGAAGTTATACCAACTACCTAATATGAAACTAGAAGCAAGATCTATCATTCCATGCATGATTCCCCCTATATCTATATTCTTTGAGAAAAATTATACTAAAACTGGTGATTTTGAACTAAACTATTGCTGACAAAACTGTAACTATACTTACCTTTCTACCTATTTTTGGAATGTTTGGTTTTTTATTATTTAGATAAGAGTGCCAAAATTAGACACCCTATTATATATCATTGTAATCCAATCTTGGTGATATTTTATTTATCTGATTTTGATGACTATTATATCATTATCACTATCTTCTTGGTTTGTTTTGCTTAGTTTGAAGTCTAGATATTGTTCTGGGTATTCTAAAAGCTGATTTTTTTATCACTAGGAGCTCTAATCTCTATGACAAAATCTCTATTTATTTCCCCCTCTTATAAGGGTAGGAATGTAGACCTTATAATGACTACCCTTAGAAATAATAACCATGCAAGTGTGTTATGCTATGAGAATACATGATATAACAATGATAATCAGAATGATGTCTCAAGACATAACATAGTTTTTAATGGATAATGTTAGATCAATAGGGGTATTTATAGATAGATACAACAATGTAATAGCATGTGAAATATAATAAAATAGAACTAGAAGTCTGGTTAGTTAGTAGTTTTAAAAATGGGATGGATAATGATGTTTATCATGGCATCCAAGAAAGCAAGGCAATGCATGATGTGGATCATCACATTACAAACAATTGAAAAATAATCAAGAAAAAATCACACTAGGCAAGAATCAAGAAGCATACAAGAGGGGCCAAACAAACAAGAGACATGGACACATGTCACTCAAACTAGAAAACAAGCATACTAGGCTTGTCCAAATGACACATACACATAGAATTGGAAACAAGCAAGGTTAGCATGAAATCCATAATCACGTAGAAGAGTAAAAGCAAAAGACATTGGAAAATGTCCAAAGGCACACACAAGAATAGAAGAAAAGGACATTGGAAAATTTCCTAAGACACATATAGGATATAAAATAGGAACTAAGAAATGCAATTACATCTAACTATGAAAAACAAGAAAGGAAAGCATGTAAATTCTAGAAATACAATTGTATCTAACTAATCAAAGAAAAAAGTTAAAGTATGCAAGACATGTAGTACAAGACTAGGTATATGCTAAGAAATACAAAAGTTCTATATACTAGTGAGTTTTGATAGAGTAATCTATGTAATGTAGTAAGTAAGTATATCAACATGATAACTAGAGTGTGTAGTGTAGGAATGACATAACCTAGATGGTATAGTCATGAAGAAGATACCCCTAGTGGGTAGATATATTGATGTATGTCTTGAATGTAGAAGTAGGATGCCCTCTCAATGGGTAGAGTGAAGCAACCATAGATCTAGATGTCACTACACACACTCAAAGAAGATCAAGTGAAGCATGGTAATGTAGATAAATCAACAAGAAATAGCATAAAATAGCAAATGTAAGTTGAGCATGGTAGTAGAAATGTAAAGCATGGAAAATGCATACAATTGAAATGTTTTTTGGTGTTTTTGAGTTATTTGAATGTTTTTGTATTTTGAAATTATTTGAATGTTTTTGTATTTTTAAATTATTTGAATGTTTTTGTTATTTATAAATATTATATTATTTTTTGTTATTTTGAACTATGTAAAATCAACCATAAGAAGACTATGTACAAGGAAAATTGAGAAACTAAGTACAATTAATTTGGAAGAAAGTAATATGTACACAATGACATAAAATACTAGGATAGAGGAGGTAAAGGGTCTAAATATAGAGCCCACTAGGGATGGAGATGGAGGAAGGGATCATGGCCATCATTAAATTTATTAAGATCATCATCATATGCTATAGATTTTATATGTATGGTGGCTATCTCCTCAGGTATCAATAAGATCTATGCTCTATGTGTAGTCAAATATCTATCACTCATAATGGTTTCATCGTATCGATGATAAACTAAAGGTTTATTTGGAGGTGAATTTGTTAAGTCCCCTTTAAGACATTTAGCTCTGGTAGTAAATGGTTTCAATGGAAGTGGCACAATAGGTGTCGGTGGTGATGTAATTTGAATAATACTCTAAACCTATAGTTTATCCAATCTTTATTATAAAGTTTTACATGAGTTTGTATCATGTCTTGTGATCCTATGAAAGAGACAAAATGGGTAACCTTATTTCCATGATAACCTATTAATAGATATATGTCATACTGTAGGTAGTGTAATTAATCCATGATCAAGTAACATCTATAGTATAATCTATGCTTGTTGTTGTGTGGTGCTTACCTAAATTTGAATGACTAGATCTATATCCATAAAAGTAACCATGTGAACTATATGTGCCAAGTGATCTATCTATGACCATGAATGTGGATTGTATCCTAAGAGTGTAGTATGATATGATAAGAGTGATGTAGGATGTGTAATGAAATCTCTAAAAACATCTTGGTACTCTTTTAGGACAACTAATTTAAAGCTCAATCCACATAAATATTCATCTATGAGTGTGGGTGTCATATCATCATCTAAAGTAGCCTAGGAATTTGTATCAACATCATGTACATATGGTAACTCAGAATTTACCACAAGGGGTAACTATGATTTGAGAGTCTCATCAACTATATTAGTAAAATATGGTGGTGTTATGATAGTATTTATAACTATTAGAGTAACTGTAACTATAGAATCAACTAGTACTGCTAGAACTACTATCAGTGATTGTATAAATGTAATAGGTGTAAGAACCATGATTGATGGAGTTGTTAGAACTATTGAAGCTACTATGATTGGTTGAGTATCTAGAGATAAGGACACAAGTATAAGTGGAGGATTTTTAGATGTGATAGTCTCTCCTACCTCATATGTATGTATTTGATCAAGAGAAATGTGATGAGGTGGTGATTGAACTATGATATGAGGTGTCCCATCTAGTGAGATAGTTGAAGATGACTCTATAATTCTACAATATCCAAATGTTTTTTATCTACTGGGTATGTGTATAGGTATCCTTTATAGAGAAACTTAACACATCAATGAAGAGTAGAAGGAATTACCCCCATAACATGTATCCAAGGTCATCCAAGTAAAAGATTATAATGATGAGGACCTTACATGACTTGTAACTATGTAGAGAGGGTTTTGGGCCCTACCATGATATCCAAAGCAATGGTGCCTATTGTCTATCATGGTATATCATCAAAACTTCTAATATTCTCAAATGACTTTTTCATGGATGCCATATCTATGACCATGGTCTATAAGAATGTATTATTGCATATATTAAGTCTGAAACTACTATCAAATTGAACTCTCTTAACTACATTGGTCTTGACTTGAGATTGTATAAACAAAGGTAAATTTTGATCAATAACTATCGAAGATGGCATGTCTTCATGATAAAAATAAATAACATCTTCTATAGTTTCTAACATGTTGAACACTGATGTAAAATAAGAAGGATCTAAATTAATGGGCATAAAAGTCTAAGTGAGTGCCTGATAAATAATGTCCTTAAACATATTGGTTTTTTGAAGCAGTTCTAACATAGAAATATTAGTTGGTGTGTTTCTAAACTTATCAAAAATATTATATTCCTTTTGTGGATCTACCTATGTAGGTGGGTTAGGCTTGGGATAGGAAAGAATAGGAGGATGGTGGGGCTCTGTAATGAAATTACTTCAAGAATTAAGTATAATAGTAGAATTATATCCAAATATGACTAAAATATATCCAAATATATGATAATAGATAAGCCACTTCAATGGGGAAACCTCCACAAGCTTCAATAAGAGAAAAATTCAAAATATGATGATAAATGATTACCCACTACCTCCTATATATAGTCTATCTAGGCCATGGTTACTCCATAAGCCGACCTACTAATCAAAAGAAAGATTAGATAAATGTAATATAGTATCAAAGAGGGATAAGTAAGCCACAAGTCGGCTAATAGTATCCTCATACATGTGATAGGTTAGGGGCATAGCATGCCCTTCCCATTCAAACCAACATTGTCCTCAACATTGAACAACTCTGGATGTTGGTGCATAAAATCTTCACCTTCCCAAGTTGCATCTTCATTGCTTTGGTTTTTCCACTTGATCAAATATTCCCTAATGTCTCTATTTCTCAACCTCTTAGTACGTGTTTAGAGGATCTTCTCTAGTTCTAAAAGGACTCGTCCTTCTTCATCTAGTTTTGGGAGCTCTGTTTGGGCGAAAACTTTCTATCCAATGACCTTCTTCAAACAAGAAACATGAAATACTGGGTGTATGTGAGATGAATGAGGTAACTCGAGCATGTAAGCCACACTTCCAATTTTTTGTAGAAGTTGATAAGGGCCATAATACTTAGGAGCAAGTTTGTTATCCTTTTTCTGTTGCTTCAAGGGCATCTACTTGTAAGGCTACAAACAAACAAATACCCAGTCACCCACCTAAAAATTTTGCTCACTACAGTGTTGATCTGCTTGTTGTTTCATCTTATTTTGTGCCAAGGCCAAATTCTCTCTCAAACTAGCCAAAACCTCTTGTTGATGTTGAATGTGTTCTTCCACATCTCAAACCTTGGTGTGCACCTTTAATGAAGAAGTGATGGAAGGTGGATGGTAACCATATAGTGATAGAAATAGAGACATTTTATAAGAGGTATGAAAAGATGTGTTATACCACCATTCTACAAGTGTTAGCCATTTAACCCAATGTTCTTGTTTATTTGATACAAAACAATGGAGATACCCCTCTAAAGATTTGTTAACCATTTCAGTTTGTCCATCAAATTAGGGGTGGTAAGATGAGCTATGAGCTAGATGAGTACCCAAAAAAGAAAATAGTTCAGTCCAGAAATTACTAGTGAAAATAAGATCATGATCACTTACAATTTTTTTGGGGGTTCCATGTAATTTGAGAACTACTTCCATAAAAATAGCTGCTACTGTACTTGCTGAAAATGGGTGTGAGAGAGCATAAAAATGGGCATATTTTGTAAGCCTATCCACAATGACCAAAATAACATTCTTACCTTCAGAACAAGGCAACCCAGTGATAAAATCCATGGAAACCTCCTCCCACCTTTGACTAGGAATTGCTAACAGTTGTAACAAACCTGGGGTCTTAACTATTTCACCTTTATTCTACTGGCATATCAAGCATTCTTCCACAAAATTTTTTACATCTCCCTTGGGTCCTTCCCAAAATAATTATTTCTTAATTCTATGATAAGTTTTCAACAACCTTGAGTGTCCCCCAATTGGAGATGTATGAAACTCTACAAGAATCTTATGCTTAAGTTCTGAATTTTTGCACAAGTATAACCTACCCTTATACCATAGGACATTACCTTTCCATTCAAATTTATCAGAGGATAAATTACCTTGCTAGAGATTCTGAATTAGAACCTGTGTATCCTTGTCTTTCTCCCATTCTAACCTAGCTTCATCCACCCAATCTACTTGCAATATGGACATTTCACAAAGTAATGCTTATGTGGATGCATCCCATCTGGATAGTGCATCTGCTACTACATTATCTTTACCCTTCTTGTAGATGATTTCAAAATCACAACCCAACATTTTGGTTACCCATTGTTTTTGTTCCTCATATGATAATCTTTGCTCCAAAAAGTATTTGAGACTATCATGATCCGTTTTCACCTTAAAGTGTCTACCCATCAGATAAGGCCTCTATTGTTTAACTGCATGAATAATAGCCATCATTTCTTTCTCATAGATAGGGTTTTGTAGATTCTTACCTTTGAATTGATGACTTTCAAATGCAATGGGTCTTCCTTTTTGCCAATCCAGACCCAGAAGCATCACATTCAATAGTGAATGTTTGTGAGAATTCTGGAGTAGCCAAAGCTGGAGTGGTGCACATAGTTACTTTTAGTTTCTCAAATGCTTTAGTGGCATCATCATTCTAATGGAAAGCTTCCTTATTTAGCAATGTAGTGAGTGGAGCTGCTATGCTGCCACAACCTTTCACAAATCTTCTATAGTAACCTGTTAGTCCAAGGAACCCTCAAAGGTTTTTGAGAGTTTTTGGCATGGGCCATTCCATTATTGCTTTGATCTTTTGGGGATCAACTTTGACCCCTTTATGGGAAACAATGTGACTAAGGTAATCTACCTCCTATACTCCAAAATCACATTCAGATGGATTTACATAAATTTGGTGCTTCTCCAAAACTATCAACACCTTTTTCACATGTTGCAGATGTTCTTCCCATGTCTGACTATAAATCAATATGTCATCAAAGAAAACTAGCACAAAGTTCCTTAAAAAAGACCTAAAAATAGTGTTCATCAAGCTCTAAAAAGTAGATGGTGCATTTGTAAGACCAAAGGGCATTACCAAAAACTCATAATGGCCCTGATGTGTTCTAAAAGCAGTTTTATGAACATTTTCATCCTTGATTCTAATTTGATGGTACCCTGAGCGAAGATCTAATTTTGTGAAATAATTAGCACCATGCAACTCATCAAGTAAATCATCAATTACTAGAATAGGAAACTTATCTTTGATGATGTACTTGTTGAGTTCCCTATAATCTAGGCACATCCTCCATGTGTCATCCTTCTTCCACACCATGACCATTGGTGATGAATATGCACTTTGGCTATGCTTTATGATCCCTGCCTCCAACATCTCATGGACCATCTTTTCAATTTCACTCTTTTGTGCATATGGATATCTATATGGTCTGATATTTGGTGGTTGACTACTTGGAATTAGTTGAATGGCATGATCATGTTCTCTTTTTGGTGATAGTCCTTTTGGCATGGCCCCAAAAATAGATGAGTGGTCTTCAATAATTATTTATAGATCAGGATGTGTAGATACCTATGTGGGTTGAACATCTATGGAGCATAATTGTGAAATAATTCCCTCTGCCCCCTTTTTTAGCATCTTGGTCATCTGATGTGAACTAATCAATTGGGGAGATTTTGCATGTCATCCATGTAGTTCAATTTTCTTACCTTCAGAATAAAAGCGCATGAATAGTTCTTGGAAGTTCATCTCAATCGTACCTAAGGTTGTGAGCCATTGGACTCCCAAAACAATGTTTGTGTTACCCATGGGAATAGCAAACATAAGAGAGTTGAGATTCTACCCACCCATAGTAAGCTTAATACTATGGCATTTTCTTGAATAATTAATTGTGCCACCATCTACAATCATGACCTAAAATTCTGGTGCTCAGTAGATGAAATAGTTCAATCAAGTGGCCAACTTATGGTTTATAAAGTTATGTGTGCTCCCTGAATCAATCAACACTGTCACCTTTTGTTTCTTGAGGAACCCCACTACCTTAAGTGTCTGTAGAGTGTTAATACTTGCAAGTGCATGACAAGAGATTGTAGGTTGGGAATCTTCAGGTACCTCCTCTATATCTTCCTCATCATCATTGGAGGCATCATCTACTTCTTCATCTTTGTTTGGTCCCTCAATGTAGAATAACTTCTTCTCAACACATCTATGTCCTTAACTCCACTTGATATCACAACCAAAACATAATCCTTTTGCACACTTCTCTTCAATTTATTGAGGGGTCAATCTAGTAGGTGGAGGAAATGTTGGTGATGATATGCTATGATCTTTGAAGTGAGTGAATGGCTGCTTCTTGTTGGCTATGAATTTTTTTCCAGCCCTACATGCTAGGATAATAGAATTAGAAATATTAAGTGGATTAAACATGCGTACCTCATGTTGAATGTGGTCCTTGAGTCCACCCAAAAATAGGTCATTCAAGTTTGCCTTAGAAATTATCTCCACATGTAAGGATAGGTTCTGAAAATGATGAATATAATCCTTGATAGAGCTAGTTTGTCATAATTTTGCTAGTTGGCTAAAGTAGTTCTCTGTCACAATATTGCCATAGTGTAATTGTAGCTCCTCTGTAAAAACTAACCAGGTGACATTGAGAGTCATCTTTTTCTTTTGAGCATACAACCATCGATACCAAATGAATTGATCAGGTTCAAGATACAAGGAGCCATGGTAACCTTCTGTCCTCTTGGAATCTAATGTAGGTCAAGAAAACTTTCCATTTGGTTGAGCCAATTGAGTGTATCTTTTCCATCAAATTTGTGCATATCCACCTTTGGTAAGAGGTTCCTCTGTGGCCATGGAGTTAAATTTGAAGTAGACTGGTTAGGAGAACCACCCTAGTGGGTTTGTGAAATAGAGTTAGCTTGATAATTTGACTGATTAATGTTCAAATCCATCATGATATCTCCCAAACTATCTTGTATGGATTGCATATTAGATTGTATGTCTTACACTCACTCTGAATGCCTTGCACACTATAGTCAAGCTGGCTCACTTTGTGATCTGTGTTAGAAAACCCTAGTACAAAGGGTCTAGTACCTCCCAATTATAACTCCATCTATTCCTTGTTATGATTTTTACCTAGAGTTTCAGCACCCTTCCCTCGGCCTCGAGTTTGTGGACCTGCCATAAAAGGGTTTTACGATGTCGACCCTTATTGGCACTTTTGATCCAACTTTGACCAAGTGATTTTTGAATTATTTCAGCCTCAAATCAAAATATAACAAGAACATAACATGTCCATATTTTTCTAATATTTCCAAAAATGTAAATAATTAAGAAAAATTCTTTGAATTTTGCACTATAGAGCAATTTTATGAAAAAACATAAAATAGCATTAACTTTTTAAAAATAGATCCAAATGAGCTGAAATTTTAAGGGAAGCTTAATTTTATTATTTCTCACCTCTGGTAAAAAAATTTCAGATAAATTCACAACAGTTTTTTATATATCACAAAATTTAAAAATTTAGTGTTTCACCCACAAGATTGC
This sequence comes from Torreya grandis, assembly GCA_037957365.1. Classification (NCBI taxonomy): domain Eukaryota; kingdom Viridiplantae; phylum Streptophyta; class Pinopsida; order Cupressales; family Taxaceae; genus Torreya; species Torreya grandis. The sequence continues at coordinate 223,481 of JARHVA010008247.1, read as the reverse complement.
CCAAATCGCAGCTCTGATACCACTTGTAATGAAATTACTTCAAGAATTAAGTATAACAGCAGAATTATATCCAAATATGACTGAAATGTATCCAAATATATGATAATAGATAAGCCACTTTGAGGAGGAAACCTCCACAAGCTTCAATAAGAGCAGAATTCACAATATGATGATAAATGATTACCCACTACCTCCTATATATAGTCTATCTAAGCCAGGTTACTCCATCGGCCGACCTAATAATCAAAATAAAGAATAGATAAATGTAATATAATGTCAAATAGGGATCAGTAAGCCACAATTTTGCTAATACTATCCTCATACATGTGATAGGTTAGGGGCATAGCAGGTTCTTGAATAGGTGGGGCAAGAATGGAATCACATTGAGTAATAACTCTAACCACATTATCTACTATTAATAAAAGACTAGTAGTAGATATGGGAGGAGAGAAAAAATAATTGATAGGTTGAGGTTGTGGGGGGACAAAGGGTGTCAACTAGGATTTTTGGTGATGGGTAGTGACCTAAGGAAGAGTAAAATGGACCATGCAACATAACTCGGCATGGGGTAGAGGCTCCAAGGGAGGTGAGATAAGAGGTATCTTAGCATGTTTAAAAATAAATATAGTAATATCATCCCATATTATGAAAATTAATCTTGAAATGTAAATAATTAATATTTTTATTAACATATGGTAGATTTCATCATTCATGTACATGATAGGACCGAGTATGGTGTCCTTATTACTTGCAATAAATGTTTTTAAATAAATGAGATCCATTTAAGTGAAATATAATTTTAGATGTAAGGTTATTCCTCAAAATAAATGAGACCTAGTATATGCAAGTAGTGTTTTGGATAATACTTTTTAAAATTACTATGGAATTTTCAAATTTAAAGTGAATTTTTGATTTAAATATGCAAGTAAAAAATTAGAAAAATATTGGAAAATTATTGATTTGAAGGGACCTAGTATATGCAACTAGGGTTTGGAAGATTTTTTGTTTACAATTACTATGGAATTTTAAAATTTAAAGTGAATTTTTTATTTAAATATGCAACTAAAAAATTAGAAAAATATTAGAAAATTCTTGATTTGAAAGGACTTAGTGTATGCAACTAGGGTTTAGAAGAAATATATATTTTTTAATTACTATAGAATTTTAAAATTTAAAGTGAATTTCTAATTTAAATAAGTAAACACTTAAAAAATATTGGAAAAATTAGGAATAAATTTTTTTGTAGGGTTTCAAGGGTTTTTATGTGTAAATGAAGTAAGTTGGGTTCACCAAATGATTTAAGTTGGAGTCTTATTCCTAATTTAGTTAAGGGTCTAAATTAATTAATTTAGTAAATAATATTGCAATAATTAAGCTACTAATTTGTATAATTTAATTATAATTTTAACCTTTCTAAAAATAGTAATAAACATGGAGAAAATAAGACTTAGCTAGAAACAGACTGAGACAGTTGAGATAGGGTCTAAAATTTGTTATGCAAGACTAAGATAGTGTCACAAGTAAAGATCTAATTTTAATTTTATGAAAGGTTAGGAGTACCAAAATAAGACACACTAGGGTCCAGTGATATAGTCCTCTTATACTACTATCATCCAAGAGACCTGAGCTTTTTGAATTTTGTTAATTGCCCTTATGTGAACATGACTATGAAATTTTGGATGTTGGTTATTTGCAAAACTCTCTGTAAAGATGATTTAGTCTTCAAACCCTATACCTCATTGTGATTTGATAGAATTTGAGATAGAAGGGGGGTTAGTGTGTGTAAGATACACTAAACATGTATCCACACCCCTTGTGTGAGCACTCTACCTACATACCAATACTCCAAAGAGGGATCAAGCCATATGTAGTTCTTCCACTTGATGTGATTTGTGAAATAGTATGTATGAAGATTTAAAAAGATAAAATTGGGTGTAATTGAGGTGGCTAGGGACTAGTGTAAGGGTTTGAATGAGTTTATGGTTGTATTATATGGTTATATGTAGAGAATAGGTAAATATACTTGAGAAGTCTTACTCTTATTCTTACTCGATTTATGATATTTCCCAACCATTTCTAAATGAAATTTGAATGGTATATTATATATATATATCTATTGGCAATGGGTCGAATGTATTTGTGATAAGCTGACATAATGAGGAAGAGGAATCAGGATAAACTAGTTACCTAGGCTCAAAATGTGATTAGATAGGAGTGCCAAACTCAGACACCCTAGTGTCTGATGCTATAGTCCAAGATAGACACTATTGTCTTGAGGGTAAGATACCTAGGGATATGGATTTTTTATGGTAAGAGTAGTTTGGTTGAGACGGAATTAGGTCTGGAAGGCTACAGATGACTAGGAATCTAGTGAAAAGGTGCCTAAAAGGGTCACGAGAGCAAGCATGAGGGACCTATGGGTTGGGTGTCATAATCCACACTGAAGTTACTATTTTTCACATTTTATATGACTATATAAGGTGTATAACCTATCTTGGTGATCTTCCCTACCCACTACCACTATAGAATCACTATGTAACTCCCTGAAGATAATTGAATATGTTAAAAACTCAACCCTCATTCCTTTACTAATATGAATGATTTATATAATGATAAGAGATTGGTTGAAAGAGAAGGGAGTCCTAACACATTACTAAATGTTCCTCATTCCATTTCAATATCCCCTATCCCTAAAATTTCTATAGAAGTGTCATCACCCAAACTGATAGATGACATGTTACAAGGCTCTAAGGAAGAAAACTCAACAAATGATAAGCCCATGTGGTTAGATGCACCTAAGTTAATAACCCATGAATATGTTAACTTTGTAACTACTACAAGAACTTTACCCTTTTTTTTCTCTTTCCCCTTGCCATTTTCCTTAGTAGAATCTTGGGTAGATGAATTTTGATTGATAGACTCAATAAAACCTATGTTGTTTTTCTCTAAGAGATGAATTAGGTGGTTTAATTTCTTCTTCATGAACTTGTATTCATCATGTCCATTTTTATTATAGTAGGCATGCATAACCTTCTATTTCTTAGGTTTTTAATTAGAAGAAGAGGCTTTAGTGTTAGTTTTGGTAGATTTTGATTCCTTATTATTATCTTGATCCTTATCTTTTTATTATTCTATTTATTTGAAGTCTTTGATTTTTAATTCCTATCAATTAAGGATTGAGGTTTTATGGACTTCAATGTACCCATCTAGATCATATTATCTCTCTTTCTAGTTAAATTAGAAATGAAATAATCTATAGAGGGCATTTTCCATGTACTACCCAAAGCTCTTTTAGTGGTATGGAAAGTAGATATAAAGATTAAATAGTAAAAACCTAGATTAGAGAGTATATAAATAATAAGTTGGTCATATTCATTATTTATCCCACACTATTTTAACTACAATCTCAATAAATTAATCTTAGTGAAGAAATCATGAAGGGTTTCAAGGTTGATAAGACTTAGGCTAATGAGTTCATTATCAATTTTGTGACCTCTCATAACATCTTTCTCCCCAAATAGATTTCCCAGAATGGTCCATACATTATTGGGTGATTTGGTAGTCTCTACATGAAATATGAGATTAGGTGCTACATAAAATTAAAATAGCCCATAGGATTCATCACTATGGTTATACCACTTCATTTTATCTGCATCTATTTTATGTTTAGTTTCATCACCCATGGTTATTATAGTAAAAACCTAGATTAGAGAGTATATAAATAATAAGTTGGTCATATTCATTATTTATCCCACACTATTTTAACTACAATCTCAATAAATTAATCTTAGTGAAGAAATCATGAAGGGTTTCAAGGTTGATAAGACTTAGGCTAATGAGTTCATTATCAATTTTGTGACCTCTCATAACATCTTTCTCCCCAAATAGATTTCCCAGAATGGTCCATACATTATTGGGTGATTTGGTAGTCTCTACATGAAATATGAGATTAGGTGCTACATAAAATTAAAATAGCCCATAGGATTCATCACTATGGTTATACCACTTCATTTTATCTGCATCTATTTTATGTTTAGTTTCATCACCCATGGTTATTATATACAAAAACTTACTCATTATAATTATTTTCATCTCGATTTTACATTCATGATAGTTAAAAGGATTTAGTGGTTTGATTAAGCTTGAATCTAGTTTAGTGTTGAGTCGATTTATAGTAGTTGTGCAAGTTACATTTGTTATAGAATCAAAAGTGAAATTAGAATTCAAAGAGAGACAAAAAAAAATAGTAAAAACCCCACCTAAACTATGAAATGGTGAACCACCTAAATGCTGTAAATAATGAGATTCACACTCAAAAGACATCAGGCATAGTTGAAAATGTGCTTGTTGACCAAAATTGACTTTTAAGTCAAATTTTGGCACCTATAAGTAAAAAGCCTAACTTTTTAGGTCTATAGGTGGTTTAATATGAGTTTCATAGGGTGTATTATACATCAATTGATGTCAAATAATATTATATTTGTCTTTTTCAATTAGTCTTTAGTCCATTTATCATTTTGGATCATTTTAAGGGTCAGAATTGAGTATTTAATAAGTTTTGTAGGTTTATTGGGAAATTTTAAGGTATAAATGGGTGATTTAATGCCCCATGTGGGTTCATCAAAAGAAAAGTTAGTTTTATTAAAGAAAAGAAAGATTTTGGAACCTGTACAACACATAGGGAAATGTTTGACATGGGGAAAGATCTTGGGGGATTTATTCACCTTAAAAATACTCATATATATGATTTTATTGATTTTTTAAGGGCCATTTTAGGCCAAAACCATTCTACTCATTTCATATTTTTTTGGATAGACTGAAGTGACCTTCAGGTTTTTGCTTGGTATGAATAACCCATGAGGTTTCAAGATAAATTATTTTGGGAGATGATAGCATAATTAGATAAAATAATTTTCATATTAATATTTTTAATAATGATCCAATATACTTTATGAATCATCCATTTGAAGTTGATTGTGCAAATTTACTTGCCATTCTGTGCACCCTATAGGTTTTGCCTTGGTTTGGACTTTTTCATATGATCCAATAGCTGAGAGTGGTTCCAAATGATTTATATCCCCTTATTATTTTATCTCCATGATTATTTTAAAGCTTAATGTTGTCTTTATGATAAATTACATCAAATTTGCAAGAGGAGCATCAATTTGTGTTATTAGTAGTTTTTCACCATTTACAGGATCTTCTTACTTTGACAGTGGTTTTATAGGATGAAGTTTGGTTGGATTAAATTTATCCAATGATTCTATTAGTAACCTTCACTTCTCAACCTATTTTCCCAAACAAATCTATATCAAATGTATAGTGATGAACACCACACTAACTATCCATTAGATATCTGTCAGCTCTACTCCATATGTCTGTAAGTGTTTTCACATTGAATGAGATGTTTTAGAATTGTATTAAGACTCAATTTATGGTAATAATTTAATTTAAGGATTGGAATTATGTTTGAGTGTCTATGAGGCCTTCTATCCACACATGTTACTCCTTTTTGTTCAGTGACATGCACATAGTTCATAAACACATATGGGAAACTCCTTAATGACATCATGGTGGTGGGAGCCTTGACAAGTGTTTCATCATTTTAAAATATATTAGAGTGTGTTTAAACATTTGGTGATAGTTTTAATTTATTTTAAACCTTTATGGATTATATGGTGCTCAATTTTACTTATTGTTTGTATATATGCAAATAGCCACCTACATGTGGTGTCAACTAAGAATTGAGAACACTTAATGGAGATATTTAATAGGATAGAACTTTATTGAATTTATAATTACGGATTAAAGAACATGAAATAAGTGTAAAGAGGTAGTATATGGGAAAACTAACCTAGACGTTGGTGAAACAAAACAATGACTGTATTTAGGGACTTAATCCCTAAAAAGTGAAAACAGAGGCCTAAGGACATTTTGGAAAAGCCATAAAACATGCTTACAAAGACTTGTAATGCCTCTTAATGATAAATATTAAAGTACCTACATAGGTAAATGACTCTAAAATTTTTAGGATTAGGAGTATTATTTTAAATAAACTATTTGGGGATCCAAAAATGCCACTATAACCACTGTCTTCAAGTAGTAAATTCTATAAGGTTTGAAGACATTAAGGTGACCTTGAATTTTAGAAGTGTTTCAAAGCATGTTATTAGGTTTTGAGTCTTATCATGGAGTAAAATATACACCAATGAGAACAATTACCATTAGGATAATGTTAATGTATTGTTTTTTATGTCCATTATCAACTTACAGGTTTCTCTCTCCTAAGAGATTGACCTACAGTTGATTCCTAGCTTGTATGTTATTCTTATCAAAAGACTAAATAGGGAAATATAAACTTAAATCAAAGGGAAGATAGGATAAAATGCATAATTAGAGACAAAAGTGATGAAAGGTATTTTCTAGGATTAATTAACACCTACAGGACCTTACTTGTCACAACATAGTTGACTATGGTTGACTGAGGTTAACAGTGAATTGAAATGTGAGGTTTTGGGTGTTGATATTGAACAAGAGAAGGGAAAATAGGTATAAATATATTATATTTACCCTATGAAACCTTTAGGATATTTTATACATTGTTTTAAAAGTTTAACCATAAATTTCACCTATAGGGAACATCTTTTGGCTAGAAGGTAGAGACACAATCAAGAAAGGTACATCAATCCTAGGAATATAAAGTGTATGAATGGGTTGAAATGATAAGGTAGACATATGTAATCCTTTTTTAATACCATTATGACCTCCATGGGTTATTTTAAATTCAAAATCATGTCAATAAAGGATCCAAAGCATGTATGACATGGCCTATTGGAAGAACCCTACACATAGTTTTCTTCACAGATCTATCTTTAGGCTTTATGGAAGTTAGAAGATCTAGGCCTATCACCAAGGACTAAATTTTTTTATAGGGAATATATAAGACCTATTTAATATCATATAACATTAATAATTATTTGATAAGGTAGGGGAATGCCCTCTCTTTTGTTTCAGACAAAGGACACTCCCCTCAATGTAAACCCAGATAGTTTTTTGAAAATGATGGTAGATGGATGGATAGGGATATGGTTATTAATTTAATTAAGGATTTATGAGATAATTATTACCTTTTAAAATCATCTAAACTAAAATATAATTTTTTTAAGTGAGTAGGGTGCTCCATGCCCTCAAACTTTCAAGCAGGCCTACTAGGTAGATTAAGGCCTAAAGGCCAAATGGAGGGTCAAAACCATTACTCCCATGAGATCAACTTATAAAATTGTTTGAACATGTATATGGAGGAATTTCATGTGTTTTTTATCCATAAATAGTTAAAGGAATCCATAAAATGTCATTCTAAACTCTAAGGTGCAGTAAAACATGTTATGCAAGGGTTAAGCATAAATCCAAGTGAGGAGTCACTTGCATTTATAGTATAAGGTGATCACTAAAATTAATTTAAAATTTTTTATGATGTTGATATATAAGTTTTATATATTTTTTATGGTAGATAAAATCTTGAGGAATCTATTTTGGCACAAAAACCAATCTCACACTTGTGCAAGATAAAGAAAGAGCTCAATAGGCTAGGTTCAAGCACTCATATCTTTCATGATGTTTTAAATGGGAGTATAAGGTATTTTTAGATGATATTATGGTAATTTAAGATCATCCTTGGATAATTTTTTATATGTTATATGTCTGGTCTTTATGAATTATCCTTAAGATCTCAAACAGGCCTAACCCTACTAAACCCTTAGCTAGGATCAATTTGGAAAAATGGAGTTGGTGATGAGATATAATGTCATATTTTTATCATGTAACCTATTTTACCTTGTATAATTATCACTAAATATCCCTCACATTATTTTTATCTATATGGACTTTTATGGATGGGGGTAGAAAATGTTTTCTCACTATTTTGCATGTTTTTTAGGTTATAGGAGGTTTTAAGAGATAAAAATAACATGGGATGAAATATTGAGACTTAATATAACCCCCATGTAAATTTAATACCTTAAAAATGTTCCTATGTGTCTCAACTAAGTGCTTCAACTCAGCCAGTCAAAGCTAGCCTATTGGACAAGCTAGTGAGAAGGGTGGAGATCTTCAAGTGGGGTGATTTTAAGGTGTCCCTAATGCTTATAATGACATGGAGTTACTTGAAACATGTAATTAACTAAATTTTATTTATTTTAATGATTAAATAATCACTTTTTAGGATCCAAGTGTTCAAGGTATATGAAAGGAGTGTTTTCTAGACAATAGATGATGATGGTTCACTTTTAGAGGTTTTAAGAGGACCAGGGAATGCAAAAAATTCATGGAGAGGTATGTATGAGAGAGTACCCTTACATTAAAATAATTTTACCTGATCCTAATCAGTTATGGATGTTCAAATATGTCCAAATTATGAAGGCATTTTTTTGAGCCAAAATGAGGAGTTTCTTGCCACTTTTCATGAAGTTTATGCCTTGAATTGACACTTATGATTATATACCTTTAATGGTTAATCCAATATATTATTATAATGCACAATTAACTACTTATATTATCTTTACAATTATCCTTTTTACCCTTGGACTTCTCTTTTCTTCTCTTTCACAAGTTCTATAAGAGCTAGCAATTTTGGCATTGTATTAGATGCTCCACCTGAGTATGGTGAAGCCCTCATCAAATGTATACATTTTGGTCAATAATAAAATTTATTGTTACATCCTATATGACTTTTATTAGTTTTTTTAATTATATGATGAATCTTTCTTAGTGAAAACTATGGATTCCTTAGCATGTTGTTCCATTCTTTCACCTATTTGGAGCCTCTTCTTGTAGGGCATGTGAAGTGTTCCAAGAGATGTTCATCGTCTAAGTAAGTTATTATATTAATTATTTCCCTAATAGTACTCTTGTATATTCCTATCTTTTCACATTCAACCATAACCTCACAATGTAGCATTGATGTAAGAAGATAAAGATTGGAAAAGTGTATTTTTAGTTTTCCCTTTGATTTCAAGTGTAATATGCATATGGTTTGATGTCATCATGTTATTTGGTGTATCACCTCCATTAGATTATTTTGATTTCCATTATCCTTATCTCTTTTCACTCACAAATTTTATTATTAATTACAATCCAAAGTGGTACATCAATGGAGATAGCCCTATCTAGAGATTCACTTGATTCTTTAGGTTACCCATAAGCCTAGAGGTGATTCCATTATGCCACTTAGATGAGGAGAGCCTTGTATCTACTCAAATGGTGAAAATCCAAGTGAAAATAGTTTTTGGCACACCTGATGGGACTGTTGGTCTAAGAGGTTGAGATATTTTTGGTGTTGTCTCTCACCAATTAGCCTTTAGAGGTAATTATCAAAGCATCAATGGAAACTATGAAGTTGTATCAGTTGGTCAAATAGCCTAGGTTATCCTTTGAATATTATTCATAAATTTTGTCTTTGTATCCTTGATTTTAATGAAGTTTCATGGCTAAATTTGGTTTTAAGTTCTGTTATCTACAAGTTAGTGAAACCTTCAAAGCTTGTGTCATTCCCCATCAATATGAATAAGTCCTTGTTTAACCTTGTCATAATCAGTACCAACCTCAATATGAATTTCATCATCTCCAATATGATCTTTGTCACCCCATTCATGAAGTGTATCAACCATATGAGCCATGGCAGCCATATATCCCTTCATTTCCCTCTTCATATGAAAATTAAGTTGTTAGACAATCCTATGAGAATGGATATTAAGAAACACCTTTTTATCAGCCTCAATATGAGCCATATCTCTCATATCATAATACCTATCAATGTCAAGGGTATTCTTATGAGTATTCTCATATTAAACCAAATGTTTCCATGGATTATACACAAGGATATAATTGGAAAAGTGAAGCTCCTACTCATGTATATGCCACTCTTTCTAATCAACCCAAAGATTCACTTCCATATGAGCTCACTATTTCTTTCCTCCTTTCCAAATCCATTCCATCTCCAACTCCTTCACCTTCCACTTCACCTCATATTCTATCTCCTTCACCTAAAATTGATGACCCTATCCATAAACCTTTCACATCATTCCTTTTCAAGGAGGAACCTATCTTGAAAGAATCAAGTAAAGAAGAACAAATTCAATTCATGGCTAATCAAGAGGCTCTCATGAGTGATTATGAGGAATAAATCACCATAGGGACTCCCCTTGATAAACAAAAGGACAATATCATAGTTAATGTATCTATATTTTAAGGGATGTGTGTCCATGCACAACCCCCTACACTTTAACCTCAATCTAATTTTGAGTTTTATGTGCCACCTCCCCCAACTAGTTCATGTTGTCCTTACCCCATCACCCTTTGCCCTGGTGGACTTGTGGTATGGGAACCAAAGGAGGATCAACTAGTTGATAAAGAAAGAGAAATATTTATTGAATAAAACCTACCTATTTTGTAGCCTCATTAGGCTAGATCACATGGATAGAGTTCACAAATCTCCTTGATGAGCTAGAAGAGCTTATAGCTAAGAAGAAGCCCAATCTTGTTGAGAGCACTATAGAAGACAAGAATGTATTCATTGTTGAATCATCATTTGAGGTTGTAATAGAGGATACACATGTCAAGGTTGAACATGTTTGGATGAAAGAGGATTACTTTTACATTACAGACCTATTTGAAGATGGTATACTTGAGAGCATGGTAATTGAAGTGCCAAGGAATAGGTCTAGTCCATAAAACATCCAATCCAAGGAGAAACATGCTTTGCACCATGCTACATCTCATGAAGAAGGTGGTGATTATAACTTCCCATTCAATCTAGGTTGGAAATATGCTCATTTTTAGTTGTACATAGTATCTTGTTCCTTGATTCTTTTAAGTGATTTGAGCACATGTGTGTGTCTTATTATTTGCTTGCTTTGGTGTATGTCCTTTGCTTTATGTGGTTGAGGTAGTTTAGTGTCTTTTCTTGATCAAAGTCAATGGTAAAAGGTTTCCTTCTTTTTCCTTAAGATTTAGATGACTCCTAAGGCTAATGAACTAATAAGGCTACTGATCTACTTAGTATAGCAAGCATACTACCCCTATGAATCACTAATTTGTTGACCAAATTTGACTTTTAAGTATAATTAGGGCTCATATAGGTTAAAAAAACTAAATTTATAGGTCTATAAGGGGTGTAATATTAGTGTCATGGGATGTATTATAGGTTAATTGATGTCAACTAATGTTATATTGGTCTTGGTCAATTAGTCTTTTAGTCCATTTATTATTTTGGGTCATTTTAAGGGTCCAAATTGAGCATTTAATGAGTTGTACAAGTTTATTGGGAAATTTTAAGGTATAAATGGGTGATTTCATGACCCATGTGTCCACTTAACTCTTAAACACCTAACATAACCAAAAATCTGTAGGTTCATCAGAAGAAAAGTTAGTTTTCTTATAGAAAAGGAAGAGTTTGGCACTTTTATGACACATAGGGAAGTATGCCACATGGGAAAAGATCTTGGGGGGTATAATCACCTTAAAAATACTCATATATACACATGTTTTGATATACAAGGTCCATTTTGAGGCCAAAACCATTTTGCTTATTTCTTGTTTTTCTGGATAGACTGAAGTGACCTTCAGGTTTTTGCTCAGTATGAACATCTCAAGAGGTCTCAAGACAAATTATTTTTGGAGATTATAATATAATTATATAAATTAATTTAAATATTAATATTATTAATAATTATCAATTTTTATTTATGAATCATCCATTGAAGTTGATTGTGTAAATCTACTTGCCATTCTATATACCCTACAGGTTTTGCCTTAGTTTGGACTTTTCCATATGATACAATAGTTGAGATTGGTTTGAGATTATTTCTACCCCATTATAAATTTACATCCATTATTTTTTTCAAGTTTCATGGTGTCTTGATGAGTCAAGTGCATCAAAGTTACAAGAGAAGCATCAGTTTGTGTTGTGAGTAGTTCTTCACCATTTGTAGGATCTTCTTTCTTTAATAGTGGTTTTAGAGGATTAAGTTATGTTGGGTTAAATTTATCCAATGTTTATGTTTTTAAAATTAAATAATAAACCTATTTTTCAAAATCAATCTATATTAAATGTATAATCATGAACACCACACTAACCAACCATTAGATACCTACCAACTCTACTCCATATGTCTATAAGTGTTTTCACATTGAATGAGATGTTTTAGACTGGTCTTATGACTCCCTTGATTTAAATCATTTAATTTATATATTTTAATGGTTTTTGAGTGTCCATGAGGCCTTCTATCCACACATGTTACTCCTTTCTATTCACTATCATCTCCATATTTCGTAAACACATGTGAAACTCCTTGATGATGTCATGGTGGTGGGAGCCTTGATAGGTGTTTCATAGTTTTAAAAGAGATAATATTGTGTTTGAAAATTTGGAAATATTTTTAATTGGTTTTAAACCTTTATGTCTTGTATGATGCTCAATCTTGCTTATTATCTATATATATGTAAACAATCACCTATAGGTGGTGTCAACTAAGAACTGAGGATACTTGATGGAGATTTTGAACAACATAGAAATTTATTGAAGTTATAAGTATGTATTAAAGAACATGAAATAAGTGTAAAGAGGTAATATATGGTAAAATATACTTATAAGTTGGTGAAACAAAACAATGACTATATTTAAGGACCTAATACCTATAAAGTGAAAATAAAGGCCTAAAGCCATTTTGGAAAAGCCATACAACATGATTCTAAAGTGAAAATAAAGGACTAAAGGTCTCAAAATATGATATTGACCCTATTAAAACCCAAATATTAACCATGTATTTCACCTATAAGGAACATCTTTTGGATAGAAGGTAGAGACACAATCAAGAAAGGTACATTAGTCCTAGGAATATAAAGTGTATGAATGGGTTGAAATGATAAGATATAACTATGAAATACTTATTTAATACCATTATGACCTCCATGGGTTATTTTAAATTTAAAATCATACCAATAAAGGATCCCAAGTATGCATGGCATGGCCTGTTAGAATAACCTTGCACATAGTTTTCTACCCAGGCTTATTTTGAGGCTTTATGGAAGTTGAAAGATCAAGGATTATCACCAAGGACTAAAATTTTGTAGATGAAATATAAAAGACTTATTTAATATCATATAACATTCAAAAATATTTGATAAGGTATGGAATTTCCCTCTATTTTATCTCAGATAGAGGACACTCCCCTTAATGTAAACCCTAACATTTTTTTGAAAAAGATGGTAGATGGATGGATGGGGATTTAGTTAGACATTTAAATAAGGATTTATGATATAAATAATAAATATTAAAATAATTTAAACCAAACTATAAAGGTTATAATTGAACATGGTGATCCATGTCCTCAAACTTACAAGCAGACCTACTAGGTAGGTTAAGGCCTAGAGGCCAAATGGAGGGTCAAAACCATTATTAGAATGAGATGAACTTCCCAAATTATTGGAAAATGTATATTAATTAATTATAGGTGTTTTTTAATGATTAAGAGTAAAATAAATCAATCAAAGGTCATTTTAAACTCTAAGATGTAATCAAACTTGTTAATCAAGGGTTAAGCATAAAGCTAAGTGAGGAGTCACTTTCATTTCTAGTATAACATGATCACTCCAATGAATTAAAATATTTTGTGAGGTGGATATATAATTTTTATATATTTTATATGGTAGATAAAACCCTAAGGAATCCATTTTGGCTTAGAAACCAATCCCAAACTTATGCAAGATAAAGAAAGAGGTTGATAGGTCAGGTTCAAACACTCATCTTTCATGATGTTTTTCATGGGATTATAAGGAATTTTTTGATGTTATTTAGTCACTAAATATAATCCTTGGATGTTTTTTTTAGATTTGATGTTTGTTTTTTATGAACAATCCTTAAGAGGTCAAATAGGCCTCAAACACTACTAAACCCTTAGCCAAGACCAGTTTGGAGAAATGGAGTTGGTGATGAAATATAATGGAATATTTTACTCATGAAACATATTTTACCTTGTATAGGACTGACTCAGGCTCCCTTTCATGCCTTTGACTTGTACGTACTTGTACAAATTAGGGTAGAAATAGGGGTTTTCTCACTATTTTACATGTTTTTTAGGTTGTAGTAGGTTTCAAGATATTAAAATAACATGGGATGGAATATTGAGACTTAAAATAACTCCCCATGTTAATTTAATTACTTTAAAATATTCTTAAGTGTCTAAACTAGGTACTTTAACTCATCCAATCAAAATTGGCCTATTGGATAAGCTAGTGAGAAGGGTAGAGATCTTCATGTGGGGTGATTTTAAGGTGTCCTAGATGATTATAAAGACATGTAGAGCCTTGAAAAATGTAATTCACTACCTTTTATGTATTTTCATGAGAAACTAATCTCTTTTTGAGAGCTAAGTCTATAGGGTACATAAAAGGAGTGTTTTTTGGACCATAGAATGATGATGGTTCACTTTCAGAGGTTTATAGAGGACTAGGAATGAAAAATATGCATGGAGAGGATTTTTTATATCCTCTAATTCAATTCTAATAATTATACCTGATCCTAATAGCTATGTTACATTCAAATAGGTCTAAATCATGAAGGTAATTTTTTGAGCTAGAATGAGGAGTTTCTTACCACTTTTCATGAATTTTATGCCTCAAATTGACACTTTTGATTCCATAAATTTAATGTTTCATCTCGTATCTTATTATAATTCATAATAAATTTATTCTCTTATCTTGACTAGTATCCTTGTGACCCTTCGACTTCTCTTTTCTTCTCTCTCTCATAAGTTCTATAACAACTAGCTATTTTGACATTATATTGAATGCTCCACCTAAGTATGGTGAATACCAATTAAAATTTATAAATTTTTATCAATAATAAATTTTTTTTTTACCTCCTATATGAATTTTATTAGTGTTTTTAATTGGATGATGAATATAGCTTAGTGAAAACTATGGATTCCTTAGCATGTTGTTCTATTTTCCCACCTATTTGTAGCCTCTTATTATAGGGCATGTGAAGTGTTCTAGGATAATCTCATCGTATAAGTGAGTTATTATATTCATTAGTACCCTAATATTCCTCTTTTCTAGTCCTCCTAGCTTTGCACATTCATCCATAACCTCACAATGTAGCATTGATGTAAGAAGATGAAGATTGGAGAAGTGTATTTTTAGTTTGTCCTTTGATTTCAAGTGTAATATGCATATGTTTAGATGTCATCATGTTATTTGGTATATCACCTCCCTTATATTAGTTTTCTTTTAGTTATCCTTCTCCCTTTCACTCCCCAAGTTTATTAGTAGTTGTAATCCAAAGAAGTACATCATGGGAGCTAGCCCTATCTAGAGATTTACCTCATTCTTTAGGCTGCCCATAAGCCTAGAGGTGATTCCATTGTGTTTTTTAGATGAGGAGAGATTTAAATCTCCTTAAAGGCTATAAATCCAAGTGACAACAATGCCTTAAATTAATTAATTCAATGATTTAAAGAGATAATTAATTTGTAATGGGACATCAATCTTGATGAATAATGCATCCAAATAAGAAATTATAATTTGATCAAGAAAGAAGAATAAAAACATTTGTTTTTTATTCAAGGGGGTTTTGGCCTCCTACCAAACTATACTTCACCCTCCATTCTTTGTCAAAAAAAAATATAAAGGGTGGCCACAACAATAATATTCTTTCATTTTAAATCTCTTATGACATTATTTTTAAAAAAATAAATAATAAAAAATTGCCCTTAATGATATTAGCCCATGATTATTGTCTATATAAGGTAAAAAAAATTAAAAGGTCATAGCAAGGTAAAATAATTTCACTTAACTTGAAACCCCCAAGTTATATCAATTTATTTTAAAAATTTAATATAAAAAAAAGGAATTTTCATATTAAATACATAGTAAACATTGAAAAATAAAGTTATCTTGATTAAATTTGAATACTATAATGTTTTCAATAAATTGTATGTGGTTTATGAATGTCATGAATTTCAAAATAGGGTGTAGTTTTTAATAAAAAAATAAAGCATTTTTTAGTTTTTATAAAACCTTAGAAAATGGTGAGAGGGATGGCATAGAAAACTAGAACGCATCTGGGAAAAGCCTACCTAGATGGTGAGCTCAAAAAAAGAAATGTTTGTTATGGTTTGGACCATATACATTCAGTTTTTTTATCACATCTGAGCTCCAAACTAGGTCTACCATGAATAAAGAGGTATCTAAGTGATAAGGACATAGAGTTTCAAGTGAGACTTTAAGGAGAAGTTGTGAATGCTTAAATGCAGGTTGAAGGCTTAGAGAAAATATGTAGCATGATTTTTAGACATTAGAGGGATGGAATCGACCATAAACTACCTTTAATCCTACAAAAGGATATAGAAGGACTACCGATAGTGAATGCACACCAAATATACACCTAGGTTTAGGAAGACATTATTTTAAATCTAATATGAATCATGTTTCCTCCTCATGCAAAAATTGGTTTCCTCTTAGCTCTTACCTGAAGGAAAAACATTGTTTTGATGTTTCATAATTTAGAGACTAAATTATGGCAAGGGAATGTACATTTTATCCTCATTATGAGTCTACCAAAGACATAGAGTTTCAAGTGAGACTTTAAGGAGAAGTTGTGAATGCTTAAATGGAGGTTGAAGGCTTGGAGAAAATATGTAGCATGATTTGTAGACATTAGAAGGATGGAATCAACCATAAACTACCTTTAATCCTACAAAAGGATATAGAAGGACTAGCGATAGTGAATGCACACCAAATATACACCTAGGCTTAGGAAGAAATTATTTTAAATCTAATATGAGTCATGTTTCCTCCTCATGCAAAAATTGGTTTCCTCTTAGCTCTTACCTGAAGGAGAAACCATTGTTTTTTATGTTTCATAATTTATAGACTAAATTATGGCAAGGGAATGTACATTTTATCCTCATTATGAGTCTACCAAGATCAGAGAGAAGAAACTTCTTACAAACACATGAGAATCAAGCCAATAATAACAAGCCCATACAATCTAAAGAACTAATGCAGTAAAACTTGATATTTTAAGAAAAGAATATTGCAATTTTTAAGATGTTAAAAAAGAACCCAAATTTTTTGTTTCAAACCCTCTAAAAATTTTCCTCAAACAATCTAAATAATTCATTATAAATCATATAGTGTAAAACAATACATATGATTACCAAGATTGATCTCATATTATATAATTTTTTTTGTGAGGTATGGATAACACAAATTTAATGGTTTAATAATCACACAAGGCAAATATAGTACACACCCCAATGAGGCTGAAGTAAAATGAAATCACAAAGTGAGACTATTACACAAGACCAAAATGGATCAAAACCAATATTCCATTAAGTTAGAAATCTCATCAAGTGAAGATTACATATAGGATTGGTGAGTAACTCCTCTACAAATAGTGGTCAAATACCCCTAAATGATATAAGTAAATCCTCTATGAAAGGTGGTCAAAGGAGATTAAAATATATGTGTAAGTACTCCATAAAAGGTAGTCAAAGGACTTACATCCTAGTCTTCTAGTCAAACCTATGACACACTAGCTCCACCTAATAAATCATATCCTCTAAATGTATGGAAACTCCATATGAGGAAATATAATATTCCTAAATAAGTAGATCCATGAAAATAAATACCTACACTAACAAAACTTATTATGATGTCATGTAAAAAAATTATGTTGATTATAGTGTAGTTAACTATTCATGGAGGTTATCAATGATGATTTACCCCCAATCAATGATTTTTCATCTAGAATAAATTACATTGAGATACTTGCACTTCTAATTCTCAAACAATTGTATATCAACAAAGCCCATAACTCTATTTATAACTTTTATCATGTCTAACTATTTTTCTTGAAAATCAAACCAATATATTGTTTTAGGAATATTATTAGGCCCCTTCCTATTTTTACTTAACCTAGATTGATTTATCATGTGTAATATTTTTTACTTATTCTAAACCTAGACTTCTTTACCAATGTCCCTAGTAATTTATATTGTTTCATCATGGGGTGTAATCCCAAAATTCATGTCAATTGAAAAACTATCAATTTTAGGTATTAAAACATCATCTTCATACCCAATTTATATTTTCTATGGCTATTATTAATTTTCACATGTAATTACGAATTTTCACATTAGACAGGTGTAGGGAAAGCAAAAACGTTCATAATTCAACTATCTCAATACATATCCATAGTGGTCTTGTCTTATCATCCTCCATTACTTACCAAAATTCCTAAATATTTATATGACCAATATAGTTATGATTAATCTCTAAAATATTTTTATCAAGATTGGAAATATAATCATAACCCATATGCTTTAATTTTGTTTTTGAGAATCTATTTATGTAGAAGGAAACTTTGGAATACTTTCATTTTTCAAGGAAAAATAAAGAGGAAAAAAAGTTTGTGGGTAAATGGGGTGCACTATATTGGACATAAAAATATAATAAATTATCCTTAATATTTATTTTAGTTATTATGTGGGTCAATTAAATCTTTTTAGGGTTTTAATAACTTCTCATATTTGATAAAATATAATGAAAAATAAAGAGAATGAAATTGAGTGAACTAAAAAATGAAAAACTTAGAAATCTAAAATTAAAGGGAAAAATCATTAAAAAATGGGAAAAAATAATGAAAAAGATAAAAATTTATGAGTTTGATGTCATCCAACACTTTTAAAATGTCGATCAATGGTTTTGGTGAAAATAAGAATTGTTAACTTCATTTCATAGAACTAAAAAATTTACCTCCGGTGTTAGTTGTGTTTTCAAGACTAACAAAACATATTCTAAAACTTTATTTGAAGTAGACACCTATATCATTAAATATATTTTAAATAATCATAATTATCAAGAACTATTAGAACCAACAACACCTTGTGCAATTTCTTCACTAATTCAAAACATCTAATATAATTTGATTTAATTTTAATTTTGACAATTTTATTGGACTTCATCAAGAACATTGGGCATAACAAGAAGTTAAGTAACCTATAAAAAATTTAATTAGACTTAATCTAGAAAATATGGATTATAAAAACTCAAGGAACCTAGATATTATCATACAAATAAATTATTTCAAGAACAAGAATAAGTTAAATGGAATGATACTAATTCACTAAAAAAGTAGAAATACAACAATAGATCACAACTATATAGAAATATAGTAGAAAATATGAATAATAGATAAGACACTTTGAGGGGGAAACCTCCCAAACGCTTGAAATACGAATTGAATACTTAGATATGATGATAAAAAAACTAACCCTACCTCTTATATATGGTCTAACAAGGCCATGAACAACCCATACATTGACCTACTAAGCATATGCATGCATTGAAAAATGTAAAATAATATGCAATAGGGTTATGTAAGCCAAAATTTAGATATATGTATCCCTATGCATGCTAATGGTTAAGGTCATAGCATCAAATAACTTTCATCAGTGTCAAAAATTTATGATAAGTCCAATGGATCATTAAATTTTTAAAATTATGTTTAGTGTTTATAATGAAAATATATCCTTTGGACTTCGTCTCCATAATGGTTCACAATTTAAGAATTTTTGGGTAGTTCATTTTTTGGTGATAATGCATAAGTTTTGGTAAATTTAATTACCCCATAAATATTAATTACATCAAAGGATGTCTACATTTGTCTATGATACCATCCATATGTATGACTACACTACACTCACATTATCTTATGAGTTATAGAAACACCACATATGTGTCTTTCATTATCACACCGATGGGGCCTTATTCCCTATAAATTTTTTATATCTTATCACATTATAAATATAATATTTGGTATATGCATCACTCATACATGTCTCGAAAAGGAACACACTTAGTTTTAAAAATAGTAAAAAAATTATAAAATATTAAAATTCCAAACATAATACTTCCATACATGACTACACATTTTATTATAATAGAGGTTTTCATATCCATTTATTACACACATGCCCTTGATGGTATTTTATTTTAGTGAGTGTTATGTATATTTATAAATCCTACATGATTATGGATCATTGAGATGCTTCATGACTATTATTTTCCAACACTCTAGTGGAAATTTCAATATTGGAATGCCTTACCTTGGGAGATTTATCATACAAAAAATCTGTTTCTATGCAATTTCACTTTCACATTCAAAGAGAGAAAATGAGAAACTTAAGGAAATGGTCAAGGCTTGTATGTACCTGGATGTAGTCTGCGCACCGTAATCTAGACGTTGTGATAACTCCTCTTTTGTTGTGGAGGATGACACTTGAAAGAGACAGACACTAAAACACGAAAAACGTTAATCAATAAGAGGGTGGATTGCCAAGTAAAAGCTTGGTCCTAGAAGCACTAAGGCTTCTTGGAGGATGATAATCCACTATTTAAAATAGAATATGACAGAGACAGAAAAGAGAGATAAATAAAAGACTTGAAAAGAAAGAACTAAAAGCAAATGTGTGCCTGGTAAGCGACAATTTGCTTAACACAGTCATCGACGTCGGTGATATTGCCAGTGTCAGTCAGGAAGGTCACCGAAAATAGTTAGAATGTCGACGTCGGTAGGGGAAGTGGACGAGGTCGATCGGGGTAATGGCCAAGGATGGGTTACAGGTCTAGTTTCTGGTCTGCAAGATGGACTGTGGTCTTGTCTGTGAGTCTGAGGGTCTATGAGGGATTCAGAGGGATTGCTTGGGGTCTAAGGGACTGAGAATGTTGTCGAGAAAAGGGGTAAGGGGTAGGAAAAGGGCCTTTTAGCCTTTCCATAAAGCAATTTAGTCAGGTTGATTAGATTGGTCTTAAGATGGTTTGTAGGTCTTTGATAGCTTGTGCTAAATAGATTGGACAGAGGGTGTTGTCTAAAGAGAGACTAAGGTAGTGTCAGAGGCCAAAAAAAGGGAATAAGGTGTGAGAGAAGGCTTTTCAGCCTCTCTGGGAAGAATAGGGAAGGTTGGGTAAAGGATGCTTGGAATAGACAGTAGACAGAATGCTAATATATTATAAATGACACTGAAATGAAAATAGTACAAATACTTAGCTGTGATATGAGTTGGAAAAGGTACAAAAGTTGTGTCTCGATTGTCACTGGTGATGGAGATATCATGCAATCCCTATGTAGAATGTCTGATGCAAGACCTTTGTGCCTAGAAAGTGCTACCAATAATGTTGATCCCTGCAAGAACACCAAGAAGCCTAGAACACTGAAAAGCAAGAGCACGAGGACTTTGATTCATTGGAAGAGAGATTTGAGATTTTGTGATTAGCTCCAGAGATTAACTGATTTTTGATTAGGCCCGTTAAAGGGTCAGAAAAATGGTTTAAGTATAATCGATGTTGGCGATTCCATTGGCGTCGGTCGACATTTGACCGACGTTGATGGGTGGAGAATGGGTAAAAGAGCCACCAAGCCTGTTCTCCATCTTCCAAGTGCATTATCCATTGGAGAATGTCAAAGGTTAGGCTAAATACGCATGAGAGTTGGTTAGGCAGTTAGAGAGAAGTAAGAATAAGTCTTGGGTGAGTCATAGGGTGGGAAATAGTCCAAGGTGAGGTGTCAAATGAAGTGTCATAGGTGATGTGTCAAAGGGGAGGATAGTAATAATAAATTATTATTTTTAAATTAGTAAGTGCATGGTTTAAGAATGGGTTAGGAATGGACCAAGGGGGAAAATGACTAAGGGTTAGACATGATTTCGGTGTCTACATTTGCCCCTTTTTGTCTTGTTGGTTGCTCTAAACAAACTACAAGACAAAAATAGGAGTCGGTTGCCCCAGGTATGGGATAAGGTTGATTTCGTCTTGTTGGTTGTTCAAGTGAACTGCAAGACAAAAATAGGAGGGTTGGTTGCCTCAGGTATGGGATAAGGTTGATTTTATCTTGTTGGTTGTTCAAGTGAACTACAAGACAAAAATAGGAGGGTTGGTTGCCCCAGGTATGGGATGAGGTTGATTTTGTCTTGTTGGTTGTTCAAGTGAACTGTAAGACAAAAATAGGAGGGTTGGTTACCCCAGGTATGGGATAAGGTTGATTTCATCTTGTTGGTTGTTCAATTGAACTACAAGACAAAAATAGGAGGGTTGGTTGCCCTAGGTATGGGATGAGGTATTCCCCCTTAAAGTAGGAGTCGAGAGAAGGGAACCTGGAATCGGGTGCTGATTTGACAAAGATTTGATGAAAAAGGGGTGAAGATAGAGTGAGAACGCTGTAAAAGTCGTGATTGTGTGTACACCACTTCACGAGATGGTCAGGTCAAATTGTCATAGGTCAAGGTTCAAGGAGTGCTAAAATTGAAATAACCAAGCCCCAGCATTTAGTCATCTATTGATTGGGTTATTCAATCTAAGCTGAAGCTCCAATGGTCATCGTGTTCTAGGTATCCCAAGTTCAAGAAGTGCTCTCAAAAACATGAAAATGTCACAAGTAGTGGGGATCAACTGGCTTGCGATCCTATACTTATGAAGGTCAAAAATATGTGCACAATTTTTCTAACCAATCATGAGGTAGCATACATGTAAAAACAACCAAGGCAAAATCGCTTTGGAAGTAGTCGCGATTAGAGGAGATGGTCATGATCTCCAAGGTCTAGTGGTCAATGGATGGAGGCAAAAGTGATCTTAAGTGTGCCCCAGGGGGCCAAAATGACGTGTATGGGAGTTCTGACTAATTGGGGACATGATTTTAGGTCAACGTGATGAAAAAAGGAGGTTTGAAGGTTGTCGACGTCGGTGATAAAACCGACGTTGGAGACATAAAGGGACTGACGTCGATAGGATATCAGTGGACTGGGGCACGATTATGCTGACATCGGTGGCCTACCAAATCTGACAAAACTAGATTGGCAGCTGACCAGAAGTCATTTGTGATTTAGTTGATTGAGAGAAAAGAGCTCTAGAGCCCAGTGAGTGAAAGTGACACTAGGTTGACCGAGGAGCAGTGTGAGGTGGTAGAGAAACTTTGGTGGAGAGAGAGAGATGCATGGAGAGAGATTGGAGGCTGCAAAGATGCGTGTGGGCTAGGAGGAGCTTGATGTAGAAGTGATGGTAGAGGGCAGTAGAGGACCCATGGGAGGTCCACCACCAACCCATCGTGCCACCATGCCGGTGACATCGAGATGAGGTAGGAGGGTCTCTAAGCCCTATTTGGTTAAATTTTTGATTTGATTTGTTTTTTGAAATTGTTGTTAATAGAGGCAAAAATTGAGTGGGGAGGTTAGCTAGGAGGGTGGGGAAGGGATTTAGGATAGGGTAGGAGGTATTGAGAGGGTTTTGGGGGGTGTTAGGTTGAATAAATGGGGAAGCCCTAAATTTAGGGCTTGCCTCATTCGGCCCTAGGGCTAAACCAATCACTGACGTCGACGTATCTACTAGCATCCGCTAACCAGCAACTAGCGTCAGTCACTAACCTGTCGACATCGGTCACTAGATGACCGATGTCAGTTAGGTGAGTGTCGTCGCTGGCATGCGAACCAATGTCAGTGGTTGCTTGATCAAAAGAGGGATGAAAAATGGTCAAGTCGAGGGGTTGAAGCTACACCAAGGGCTTCCCAAGGGTCGGAATGGACGTAGATGGTTAAATAGGTTGGTCAAAATAGAAAGAGGAGGGAAATTTTTAATATGAGATTGACTTGGGTGGATGTAGGTGAGGTAGACTTTGATGCTACGAGATCGACTGCCAACATTGCTGATGTGGGTGGACAGAGTGGTCAGGGATATTGACCACTATAGAGGGGTACTAGAGGCCCTAATCCCTATAGATATCATCTGGAGACCGTACCTAGTGTATCCAACATTTAGAGATCAGGGAGAGCAGCTGGTCAGGACTCAGAGCATGCGATGGGTCAGAGGCAAGCGAGCTAGCGAGCTCGAGAGGATCCCAGTAGAGAGAGTGCAACACTAATATGGGCTGCTATAGGATGTACCTCCCACATTCCTGTAGTATAGGTGGGATGATATAGAGGCACTGTTCCCACTGCCAGAGGAGATAGAGGGGCCAAATTTTGATGAGTTGCCAACAAGCCTCAGGATAGTTGACCTGGGATGTACAGAGGCCTACTCGACATGGTGGGCAAGTCAGTATACGGGGATACAGGTAGGACCACAGATTGATCTACAGGTAGTGGTCAGGGAGCGAGATGTGATGAGGCAAGAGAGAGATGCTATGTGGCAAGAGAGGGATGCGGCACAAGCCCAGGTGACCATATTACAGGGACAGGTCACGATTTTACAGGGGCAACTGGCGGGGGTGATAAGATAGGTGGCTGCTTTGATAGGACAGGTCACTATGTTTCAGAGTCAGTTAGTCACAACCCAGGCACAGGCATCAGTAGGATAGGGCTCGATGCAGTATCCACCTTAGCAGCCAGCTTAGTAGCCCACACAGTTAGTGTCAATGTAGCTAGCATTTTCACAGCTGTAGGGTTCAGTGCAGGGCACGGTAGTAGGTTTGATGGGTCCACCATAGACTATATCTCTAATTAGATATAGTGATACATTAGATGAGATCACGTATTATAAGAGGGCCATCAGGGGGTTCCCTCAGATATAGTGATACTCTGAGATGAGGGCAGAGTAGAGCCGACAGTGGTCTATGTCTTGAGTGACAGCTTTTGGGTCTCGCAAATGACACAGATCAGAGGGGGGAGAGGATACATCATCTTCCCAACCACCACCACCACCACCATAGCCATAGCTGTGAGGCCAGATTACGATATTTATTTTTGATGTATATACTGGCCTGCAAGCCGTTGATGCGAGATGTATGAGAGAGAGACAGAGGCATAGATTGTGCAATTGTATAAAACATTGATGTATATATATATGATATGATTTTGATCATGGATGTGTTTATGAAAAATGTGGTGGATGCGTGTGTATGTTATTTTGATTTGATATATGTTTTGATATGATGTTTAGGATTATGATGCTGAGATTATTGTGTTTATATGATGATGGATGTATGATTAGGATTAATGATTAATGATATGGATGAAAATGATTAATGTTAATGATTATGAAAATATGTGATTGTTTGTGATGTGATTGGTAGGTGATGAAAGAACGTGATGGAAGAAATGCGATGAAGGAATGGCTGAGCTAACCCCAGAAGACCCCATGTCAACTGAGTGCTGCATACATAGCCCCTGTCATTAGGGCCTCAGGCTAATGTAGTTCTCCCAAGAGGGAGGAAAAATATCGAAGTGGTTAATGTTGGTCATGATAATGATATAGCACTTCCCATATGTTTGAGGGTACATGCTTGAAATGATGAGGAGAAAATGATGCTATAGCCTTTTCCAAATTGTGTATTTTGTAACATTGGTTGGGGTTTTTCATCCCTTGGAAACTATCCATATTTGTGATGGAGGTATGCTAAAAATGAATTGCAGGTCGATTTATGTTTCAGCAAGTAATGGTTTATGCTTGACATAAATTGTGTGGTTGATAGTTTCCATGTGTATTGATGTCCATGA
Organism: Torreya grandis; assembly: GCA_037957365.1. Lineage (NCBI taxonomy): Eukaryota > Viridiplantae > Streptophyta > Pinopsida > Cupressales > Taxaceae > Torreya > Torreya grandis. The sequence continues at coordinate 197,940 of JARHVA010008247.1, read as the reverse complement.
AAACCAGAATGATTAGGTTATGTGAGTGGTTAAAAAAGAGTTGATTGAATTGTTTTGACAAATGATGTGGTTGAATGTGACCAAAGTGTAGGTAGAAAGTAAAAGGTATAAGTGCTCTTTTATTGACAAGGACCAAAATGACAGCATAGACAGGGGTTGTTAAAACCAAGAGCCCCATTTATGTGTTGCATCGTTGTCCATGACTTATGTTAGAGCGGTAATCGAATCACTTCGACATTAAAGTGAGCTCAAAGTCCCTTGAGTAGGTGATGTGATAGGAGGAGAGGGTAACCCATTTTAGAGTAGGGATAACTTTTCCCCTTTTTATAGGAGGCCCTGAGACAACTATAAGTCAAGTCCATGACCCGGTTTTTTTTTTTTTAGAGTAGACTGATCAATGCGGGAAGTCCACATAGAGATGTCACTTGTTTTGTGGTCATTTGTGAAGCTGATCGATGTGGGAAGCTTCTAAGAAAGTGTTGTTTTTAGCAAGATTTAGTCATAGCCATCCTTAGAGGGAGTGGTCTATATTTTGCTTTATAAATTTAAGGGCTTTTGAATAGTTGTTCTTCGAGGGAGCAGTCTATTAGCTACATCAATGATATTACAGTTGTCCTTTGAGGGAGCAGTTTGCTTTTTGATTTGGTTTTGTGAGCTTGGATATTTTGACATCTTGATTTAATTTTGACATAATGTTGAGTCATGGACAAGACTTATAGAAGGTCAAGGGCTCCCTTTTATGAGGACAAAGCATCCATACTTTATAAAAGGGTTATAGAGGATTTTGTTAAGGGAAAAAGGGTGGAAATGATTGAGTATTAAAAGGACAAGGATTGCTCAAGGGATGAGCTCAAGTTAAATGTCAAGTGGATGAGTACTCAACTAACAGTAGAATGGTCGTAGATGCAAGGCATTAATGGGCTCAAGTTCTGGTTAGCCTTCAAGAGAAGACAGATGATAAGTCCCTGATCCATACTTGTGCATGATGATATAAGGTCCGAGCCAATTAGGAGCAAATTCACCTCATTTACTCCATTCCATATTGGTCACATGTTGGTTCTCTTTGAGGACAAGGTCTTCGATATTGAAATCTCATTCTCTTAGAGTTTTGTTATAGGCTCGTTTGATGCGATTTTGATAGACATGGAGATGGTTGAGGGCAGCAAGATGACGCTCATCGAGTAACTCAAGTTGAGCTAATCGATCTTGATGAAAGTCATCATTAGAAAGAATGTCATGGAGAGAAATGCGAAGAGATGGGATTTGTAGTTTGAGAGGTAAGACAACCTCTATTCCATACACTAGAGAGAAAAGGGTAGCACCTGTAGAGGTTTAGATGCTAGTGCGGTAGGCCCACAAAGCAAAGGGAATATGAATGTGCCAATCCTTGCCAGTGTCGTTGACCACCTTCATGAGAATTTTATTTAACATTTTGTTAGAAGCCTTAGCCTACCCATTTTCTTGTGGGTAGTAAGGCAAAGAAAAGCTGAGTTTAATGCCAAAGGAGTCACAAAGTTTTTGGATAGTTTTGTTTTTAAATGACTTTCCGTTATCGGTGATGATTTTGTGAGGTACATCGAAACGATAGATGATGTGGGTATTGATGAAGTCAACAATATTCTCAGCTTTTGTGGAGATGAGAGGAATAGCTTCCACCCATTTAGTGAAATACTCAGTGGCAGTGATGATGGACTGATGACGAAGAGATGAATGAGGGTTAATCTCGCCGATGAGATCTAAGCCCCATTGTGAAAAAGGCTAGAAATCTTGAGCAACTTGTAAGGCGTGACTAGGGAGATGAAGTAAGTTAGCATGCTACTGACACTTGATGTAACACCAAACATAATCACTACAGTCTTGATGAAGAGTGGGCCAATAATAACCCAGGTGAAGGATGCGCTTGGTAACCGAGTTACCACTGAAGTGTCTGCCACAAATCTCGTCATGGGCTTGTTTAACAGTATGAGAAGCTTCAGTGGAGTTTAAATAGTGAAGAAGAAGGTCGTCAAAACCTCTTTGATAGAGAAGGCCCCCTAGCATGGTATAGCCAGCGGTGCGTTTGATGAAAGGCCATCGTGCATTGCTAAAGAGGTTGGGAGGAATGATAGAATGAGCCAAGTAGTCCTCAAGTTGTTTATACCATACATCTTGTGAACTAGAGTCTATGGTGTGGATGAGGTTGATGTCAGTGGAAATGTATGAAGGCAATGGCACACGATGTACCATGACATAAATTCTTGATGAGGATGATGATGAAGAAGGAATATGCGAGGCAAGGGAAGCCATGGTGTCAACAAACTTATTCGTAGATCGAGGGATAGTCTACAATAAGTGATGGTCGAAAGATGTGAGAAGAGTGTCAACACGGTGCTTGTACCTTTGTAAAATTTCATTTTTACAAAGATATGAACCATTGATTTGATTTACGACAAGTTGTGAGTTACCGAAGATGTTGATGGTCCTTATATTTAAAGAAAGGGCAGTTTAAAGTCCCAAAATTAAGGCTTCGTATTCGGCCATATGATTGGTACATTCAAAGTCAAGTTTGAAAGACAGGGGCATGGGTTCACCTTCATGTGGGATGAGGATGACCCCCACACCCCCACCGAGTTGAAATTTGGAGCCATCAAAGAACATCGTCATTTGGTAGAATGTGTCATCAGTCGAGAGAGTGGCAATAGATTCATCAGGAAACTTGCACTGAGAAGGTTGATTGTCAAGAAGAGGGGCATCCGCTAGTTGGTCAGAAATTGTTTGCCCCTTTATATATTTTTATTGGACAAATTCTCAGTCAATTCAACAAGAAGCATGAGCCAACGAGCCATACGCTGGTTTTGATATGGCTTGGAATGAATGTATTTAAGAGGATCAGTGTGGGTGACGATAAAGGTTTTGTGATTGAGAAGATAGTGACGGAGCTTGGTAGTGGCAAATACTAATGCCAAATAGAGTTTCTCAGTATGAGTATACTGAGTTTCATAGTCGACAAGTGTTCAGCTTATGTAATAGACTGCTTTCTCACGGCGTCTCGATGCGTGATCATGGCACCTAATAAATGATTGGTTGCTGAGATGTAGAGGTAGAAGGGTTGGTCATCTTTTGGTGGAATAAGGATGGGTGGAGAGACCAAATAGCGTTTAAGGGCTTTAAAAGCCTCTTGGAAATCTTTATCCCATTTAAATGAGACATCCTTCTTAAGGAGGTGATGAAAGGGTTGGCAGTGGTCAGAAAGCTGCAAAATGAAGCAGCGGATGGATTGGAGCTTCCCTTATAGACTGCAAAGTTGCTTGAGATTGGTTAGAGGTGGCATTTTGAGGATAGCACAGATTTTGGTAGGATCTATCTCAATGCCACGAAGAGAGACAATGAATCCCAAGAGCTTTTCGGAGAGGACCCCAAAGATGCATTTCTTGGGGTTAAGACGGACATGGTACTGAAGAAGGCGAGAGAAGATGATCTTGAGGATAGTCAAATGGTCCCGATGAAGCTTAGACTTGCCAAGCAGGTCATCTACATAGTCCTCCATGATTTTATGGAGGAGATCATGAAAAATGTAAGTCATGGCACGCTGATATGTGGCACTTGCATTTTTCAGACCAAAAGGCATGACCCGATAGCAGAAAGTTCCCCATGGTGTAATGAAGGTGGTTTTGTGCTGATCTTCTGATGCAATCAGGATTTGGTTATATCCTGAAAATCCATCCATGAGTGATAACATCTCATGGCCAGCCATAAGATCAACAATTTGGTCAATGTTTGGAAGAGGAAAGTCATTTTTGGGACAGGCTAGGTAAAGGTCGCAATAGTCTGTGCAGATTTGGATCCCCCCAGTTGCCTTGGTGATAGGAACGATGTTAGAGACCCACTACAGATAATCGATGGGTTGGATGAAGGAGATAGAAAGAAGGCGTTGAAGCTCTTCTTTGACAAGAAGTGCAACACGAGGATGCATTTTGTGAAGCTTTTGCCTAATAGGCTTAGCCTCTGGGTTTGTGACAATGTTATGAGTGGCAATGTTAGGGTCGATGCCAAGCATGTCAGCGTAGGTCCAGGCAAAGGCTTTGCGATTGTCTAAGAGAAATGTGGTATAGTCGATCTGCTCTTAGGTGTCTAAAGATTAACCAATCTTTAAGACATGAGGAACACCATAAGAGGAAAGGTTAATGTCAATGGTTGATTCATTTAACATAACTTGCATTTCAAAAGGGAGGGAGTGCTGAATGAAAGAATCATCAGCACCCATATAGGTAAGAATGGTGTCATTGTCTACATAGTGGATAGTGTTGATGGTTGCCGATTCATCGTCTATCATGCTAGGATAAAGGAGAGGGAGAGACTTGGGAACCCCATTGAGCTGATAGGTTAGGGGTTCCAAGCGAATGGTGTTTATGCAAAAAAAAAAAAAAAACTAGGAGGGATGGAAACCACTGACTCCATAGGTGAGGATGGAAGAATAAGCGAGTCTGGAAGAGATTGGTCGATGGTTGGTTCAGGGCAAAGGTTTGTAGAAGCCTCAGTGGGTTCTTAGAAACCCAGCCCATACCATTTCTTGGCATTATCGTCATTGGGTGATTCGATGGGCCGATGGGAGCCTTGTTCGTAGCGCCCAAAGCCAAAACCCTTCCATGCACACCTATAAAGGTAGGTATGTGCAAAGGTGGGGTTGCCAAGAAAGGAGAAATCAGATGGGAATAATTGAGGTGAGGAGGAAGGATTTGAGTCAGTAGGAGCTTGATCCAGCCCCCCATAGATGAGATTGGTTCGAAGGATAGGAGGACCATAAGAAATGACCATTCCGATCCGACGGTCATAGCTTGGATTTTGATGAAGCTATCCATACTCTTGAGGAGTCTGGAACATGTCTAGAGTAAGTAGGTGATATTCCCCTAGTGAAAGTCTTTGAAAGATATCGTCCATGGGGTCCTTGGTTGTTAATTGAGAAGGTGATGTGGTGGCAACCACTGTTTGTGTACTAGTTGACGCTTCTACAGATGGAGACGATGTTTGGGTTGATGCCTTGAGAGGGATAAGGATGTCATTTGGTCGATAAGTTGTGTTACAAGTCTTAAAAGGGGATGGGTCGGCAGGAATGACATGGACTTGTTTGTCGTGTTCAAATTTGACACAATGGTGAAGTGTTGAAGGGATGCAAGCCATGGCGTGGATCTAGGGTCATCCTAATAGCATGTTATATTGGAATTCTCCCTCAATGATGTAGAATAGCTTTAGGATTGTGCGTGGACCAACGTGAATATGGAGGACAACAGTGCCAATAGTGTTAGTGGTGGTGTCATTGAAAGATCTAAGGATTGCGTCGATTTTCAATATGCAATTCTTGGGAAGAGCCAATTGATCAAAGGCGTGGGTGGAAATGATATTAATGCTAGTGCCCCCATCAATCATAACTTGTTTAATATGGGTTTGATCAATGTAGGCTATGATGAAAAGAGTAGCATCCTGATCTTCCAAGGTAGAGGTAGGAATTTCAGAATCACTGAAAGTGATAGAGGTGATGGGGGATAAAGAATGGACTAGGGCAGCTAGTGGTTGAGGGTTTTCAGGTTGGACCTCCGCTGCTTGTAAGGCTTTGATTAGAGCCTAATGATGCTGGGGGGAGATTTGAATAAGGTCATATAAGGTCATCTTCACAAGCATTTGGTGAAGTTGTTTTATCATAGAATCTTTGATTGCCTCTGAAGAAGGGGGTTGGGATGCACCTAAGATAGAAATCTTGGGTTTCGGTGGTTGAGGTGACTGGACAAAAGGATAGGTCCAATGAATAGCAGCTTTTTCTTTTGCCTTGTCCTTTTGTGACCTGTGGTTATGTGGATAGCATTGATTTCAAAGATAAGAGGTGAAGAAGGGGTCATGGCCTGATGGTGAGATGTTGATGTGGTTGAAGAGGTTGGATGGGAAGATGTCAAGGGTCGGTCAAGAGTGTCCTCAAGGAGAAAAGTGTCTTTCTCCATATAGCGGTGAATGACTGCCTTGAGGGCACAACAAGTCTCGGTATCATGTCCTGGCGTACGATGGTATAAACAAATCTTTGTGTCATCGAACCAGGAAGGTTTTGACCTGAGGGGTTGGAATGGCTTGATAGAAGGAAGGGTTATGCTAGAAGTCTACAAAAGTTGGCATAATATCAAAGCATATGAACCTACTAAGGGGTCTGTGCTTGTTGATGCGTGACGTGCTGGTGACTTTTGCTTAGGAGGTGTTGAAGAAGGTTTCCATACCACCTTTTGGGTTGGTGGTGTGGCCACATGTGAAGACAGCACTTTCTTCGTGAGAGGTGCTAAATTTTTGAGAGGAGGTTGATTTATGGTGGGTAAAGGAAGTAATAGAGGTAATTTGTGTTGGTTAAGGGTTGGAGTAGGGAGCACTCCAATTAGGGTAGAAGGATGACGGCCTAAAATGGAGGGTAATGTTGATGGTGGAGGAGGGGTTCGCTTCTGTGGTCTGGCAGTCTTCTTCAACTTGGCTGGAAGACTACTATTGGTCGAGGTCTAGTCTAAGTCCACCTTCACTTGCAGATGAGTGAGGGTAGAGACAAGGCAAATGTCGAGTGACTTGATCAGTTTAGATGGGGTAGATGTAGGTTTAGAAGCAGGAGTCTGGTATTTGTTGAGAGTCTTGGGAGATTCTGCCTTGGGAGGAGTGGCAACATGAGATGAGAGGGTACGGGGATGTTAAAGAGCTTTAAAATGCTCCCACAATCCTTGATGCTCCACTTTCCTTGAAGGGAGAAGTTCGATTTTCTCCACTAGTCAGGAAAATGGTTGAGAAGATGTTGGATGAGGTTTGGGTCCTTGAGAAGATGTGTTAGGTGTGGCAGTAGTCTCAGACCCAAGGTGTGTGGGAGTTATAACTAGATTGTCATTGATCGAAGAAGATGGAGAATCAGGTTCTTCTCTTGGTGGAGAAGGAATTGAAGAATGTGACTCCTCAAATGGGTAAAGGGCAGAGATTATGGTGCCCTCCACTTGCAATCGAGGAGTAGGTAAGGTCAGGTCCTCCATAGGCAGTAGGAAGGAGGATGGTGAGACCGGTGGTGCTGGTAAGGTTGAGGCGTCCTCTAAGATGAGAGAGGTTGACAGAGAACTAATCGGAGAAAGAGGTTCATCCACACGTGATGGATTGATAGATGGACTAACCTCTTGAGGTTGGTTGGGGATGAAGGGTGAGACTGTATTGACTATTCGAATGTCATGTTCATGAGTGTTTTCAATCAAGGTCTGGACATTATTTTGGGTTGGTGGATGATTGGGAAATGGTTGCTTGAAGATGTCGATGCCCTGATTAGGAGGTGTATTGGGATTATCTAGAATGAGGTCACCCTTTTCAAGCATGTCTTGGATTATGTTTTTAAAGGTTTTGTAGTTTCTCGTGTCATGACCTTTGACACAGTGGTAATATCAAAAGTCATTTTCCCTATACCACGCAGGGATGGCATGTGAGGGATCAAATTGTGGAGGTGGTTAGATCTGGGGGAGATTGAGAACCCCCTGTCTAACAAGTTTTTCCAGTATAGACGTGTATGATTATTTGAGAGGAGTATACTATCATTGTACGTATCTCTGTTGGAATTGATGGGTGGCACTCTGAGATGTGGATGGCTCAGGCTGATTGGTTGAAGAAGATGAAGGTCTAACGACTACAACGTTAGCTAAAGCTTTAGACTTAGGATTGGATGATGAAGGTTTAGAAGAAGAGGAGTCATTAGTTTTAGAGTTGGGATTCTTGCTTCGCCAATTGACTTTATTCTCCTTGATGGCACGTAATTCAAGTTTACGAGCCATCGTGAAGGCTTTGTCGAAGGTGCAGAAGGTCTGAACCCGTAAGGTGGAAGAAATATGTTTGGCACAGGCTCGGGAGAAAAGTTCAATAAGTTTAGGTTGGGGTAAGGAAAAGGAGAGTTGATTGATGAGGCCTCTCTAGTGAGTAACAAAGTTAGCTATAGATTCATCCTCAAATTGGCGGATAGTATAGAGGTCCGTGATCGAGACCTTCTTGGTGATGTTAATGGAAAAGTGATCAAGAAAGAGCTGGGCCAGCTGTGTAAATGTGAAGAGGGAATGGCTGGTAATGGAGCTGTACCAGTCAAGCATAGCACCAGAGAGGGACATAAAAAACATGTGTAAGAGCAATGCATCATCATGGGCAATAAGGTAACAGGCATGTCTGAATGCCCGTAAGTGCTGCTGTGGGTCTTCCTTGCTTTGAAAGCGAGAAAATTTGGGAAGCTCCCACTGGTTGGGGTATGGCCTAATCAAAATGGAAGGATGAATGGGCTCATTGCAAATTTGCTCGTATGAGAGAGCATTGCGTGAGCTGGAAACGAAGGTCTCTAGGCTAGACATCTTGTCCATCAGCATTTTGATGATATCTGCTGACGAATTAACGGGTGGAGCACCCCCTAGATTATAAGGTGCTTGAAAGATATTAGGAGGGGCATATGACGTGGTTGGTTGCGTAGATGCAACATATGGGTAGCTGGTTATTGGAGCAAAATTTGAAGCCAAAGGCACTTGTGTTATGGGGTTGGTAGGCACAAGTTGGATAGGGGCCGTCAAGGATGGTTGAGGAGTGGCCACACTTGTTGACGGGTAAACAGTTACTCTTGTGTTGATAGGTGCAAGAGTAGGGGGGATAGAGACTAGTAGATTTTGGAAAGGTGTGGGGTTTGGTTGAGTATTTTGAGGTTGAGGGAGTATCAGAACCCCCATGGAGGTAGGTCTAAAAGGAGAGGTTAAATTTTGGAGGTAGGACACAGTTGGGTTATTAGTGGAGGTGTTGGGTTGATTGTCTAGAGGCTGAATTGTAGGTGTTGTTGATGTGATCCTTGTCTCGACTAAGGAAGTTGACATCCCATAGATTTGGTTGCCTAGGGAGTCTCCCATTTGGCTATGCACAAGATAGTGCTACAAGGCTTTAACGTTGAGGTCCAAGAATCGTGTGAAATCTTGCTCTCCTTCTGGGATAATAGGAGTCTGGGGCGAGGTTGGGCGAGTAGGAGTTCTTTCAGTCTCTAAGTGGAACTCCATTATAGGACTGGTTATAGATGGTGAAGGTGGAAGCGGTTGTTGCCTAGCGTGGTCAAGAAGAGCCTTGGTTTGACTGCGTGTCAAAACCATTCAAGGCAAGAAAGGGTCAGGTTTCAGAAAACTGTGTTTTTTCAATCTAAAAAAACCAGAATGAATGTTTAGACAGCAATAAAGTTGGATTTTAAGCTTGTTATTTTTGGAAAAAAGAAATTGGACAGTGACCGACGTTGGTACAAAAACTGATGTCGGTGAAGAAGACTACCGATGTCGGTCAGATAACCGATGTCGGTGGAGGAAAGTTGCCAATGTCGGTTACAGAACTGATGTCAGTTACTGTGTTTTCTAGAAACTCAGAAAAAAAGTTTTTGGAAATAAAGAAGACGTCCTTACCAGCTCAAAAAAATAGATAAAAATAGAAAATAAGATGAGGACAGGTAGATCCTAGCATTAAATCCCTATAAATAATTTTATTAAGATCGTGTGGCTTATGCCTTAAAGTGATGTTTGAGGAGGTTGGCTATTAGAAGGGTCCTAGAATAGGTAGTCTAAAGATGGTTTCAGGTATGTTTAGGTGCTCAAAAGTCTGTGTTAGGTTCCGTACATGGCCTGGTGCTAAGGAGCAAGCTCCCCTCACTTCACGATTCCAGTGGTTAGCTAGTCTCGGTTAGCCAAAATATACTTTCCCTATAGATTAGACTCTGCCAGAGAACAGAGTGGGATTTCCCCTTGGTGGTGAAATCCAAGTAGGATTGCCGGGATGGGTAAGGTATCTGCTGGGTGATGAAATCCCAGTTGGGCCTTGTCTCAAGTGAGTTTGATGTTTAATTTAGTGCACGTGGTTTGGTTGTGTAACATCAAGTGATCTACGATTTATTCAATATGCGGTTTATTAATTACTAAGTGTGGACTAAGAAATGCAAACAAGTAGAAACGGAATGCAATATATTTTAAAGCCCCAAATTGAAATGTTAAGTTGGAATGAAAACAAGTTTGAGAAAGGGTTTGAAGAATATGATTTTAGACTAGTCTAGAAATGCAAGAAAAGAAAGAAAAAGTTCTTTTTATTCCTGCTTATGATGTCTTTTAGAAAAGAAGAAAGAGGTGAATAGGGATTAACTTAATGCACCTAAATGAAAAAAGAAGGAAAGGAACCTAAGGAAGGCCCTAAGGGTCCCACTGGGCGTGCCAGAATGTTTCTATGTGATTTCGCTTTCACATTCAAAGAGAGAAAATGAGAAACTTAAGGAAATGGTCAAAGCTTGTATGTACCTGGATGTAGTCTGTGCACCATAATCATGACATTGTGAGAACACCTCTTTTGCTGTGGAGGATGACACCTGAAAGAGACAGACATTAAAACATGAAAAACGTTAATCAATAAGAGGGTGGATTGCCAAGAAAAAGCTTGGTCCTATAAGCGCTAAGGCTTCTTAGAGGATGACAATCCACTGTTTAAAATAGAATATGACAGAGACAAAAAAGAGAGATAAATAAAAGACTTGAAAAGAAAGAACTAAAAGCAAATACATACCTGATAAGCTACAATCTACTTAACACAGTCACCGATGTCGGTGATATTGCTGGTGTCGGTCAAGAAGGTTGCCGAGGATGGTTAGACTGTCGACGTCGATAGGGGAAGTGGACGAGGTCAGTTGGGGTAATGGCCAAGGACAGGTTACAGGTCTAGTTTTTGGTCTGCAAGATGGACTGTGGTCTTGTCTATGAGTCTGAGGGTCTATGAGGGATTTAGAGGGACTGTTTGGGGTCTAAGGGACTGAGAATGTTGTCAGGAAAAGGGGTAAGGGGCAGGAAAAGGGCCTTTCAGCCTTTTCGTAAAGCAATTTAGTCAGGTTGATTAGATTGGTCTTAAGATGGTCTGTAGGTCTTTGATAACTTGCGTTGAATTGATTGGACAGAGGGTGTTGTCTAAAGAGAGACTAAGGGAGTGTCAGAGGCCAAGAAAAGGGAATAAGGTGTGAGAGAAGGCTTTTCAGCCTCTCTGGGAAGAACATGGAAGGTTGGGTCAAGGATGTTTGGAATAGACAGTAGACAGAATGCTAATATATTGTAAATGACACTAAAATGAAAATAGTACAAATACTTAGCTGTGATACGAGTTGGGAAAGGTACAAAAGCTATGTCTCGGTTGTCGCTGGTGATGGAGATATCGTGCAATCCCTATGCAGAATGTCTGATGCAAGACCTTATTGCCTAGAAAGTGCTGCCAAGAATGCTGATCCCTGTAAAAACACCAAGAAGCCTAGAACACTAAAAAGCAAGAGCATGAGGACTTTGATTCATCGGAAGAGAGATTCAAGATTTTGTGATTAGCTCCAGAGATTAACCGATTTCTGATTAGGCCCGTTAAAGGGTCAAAAAAATGGTTTAAGTATAACCGACGTCAGCGATTCCACTGGCATCAGCCGACATTTGACTGACGTCGATGGGTGGAGAATGGGTAAAAGTGCCACCAAGCCCGTTCTCCATCTGCCAAGTGCATTATCCGTTGGAGAATGTCAAAGGTTGGGCTAAATATGCACGAGAGTTGGTTAGGCGGTTAGAGAGAAGTAAGAATAAGTCTTGGGTGAGTCATAGGGTGGAAAATAGTCCAAGGTGAGGTGTCAAATGAAGTGTCATAGGTGATGTGTCAAAGGGGAGGATATTAATAATAAATTATTATTTTTAAATTAGTAAGTGCATGGTTTAAGAATGGGTTAGGAATGGACCAAGGGAGAAAACGACTAAGGGTTAGACACGATTTCAGTGTCTACAAAATCATCAAGGTTATAATTTTAATTATTATCCTCTCATAATAATAATTTATTTACATTTATTACATATATTTTTAGTGCCTAGATGTTTCATAGTAAATTTATATTTACATTTTAACTATTACATGTTTTACCCTAATAACTGTGTGCGAGTCTTCCTTGTATAAGTCTTCCTTGAATGTGAACATGCATGTGTATGATTATGTGTTTCACCTTGTAAAATTGAATATACTCCTTTCTTATGTCTTCTAATTCAAATCCATTTCCTATTTTATCACTAAATTTTATGTGTTCTAAGTTATGATTGATTATTATTTTACTATGCTTGTATCCATTATATACATCATGCATATTTATGTACTTTATTATTTCCATTATTTACATCATGCAAATATAATAAATTATATTTTATTAGTACCTATAATTCAATTACACCTACCATACATATATGGGGCCATGATACTTGTGTGTGTTCTCATTGATATATCTAGCACAATTATGGGCATTATTTCTATAATTTGGGATATATTAGTAGTTCCCCTATTGATTTTCCTTAGGGTATATTATACTCTTTTAAATTGTGACTTATATGATATTATATTTAATATGAAAAAGGATACTATAACATGTTTTTTATATACAAATAAATTACTTTTATATATGACTAGATGTTAGTTTATCCATACAATATGGAATATTTGTAATAATGTCCATGATTTACATGATTATAACATATGTTCATTTTTTATTAGATATGGTTAATATAATGGGAAATAGGGTCTTGTACCCTTGAAAAATTAAGTTTAAGATATTCAACTAAAATCTATAAGAATAAATAAAAGATAGTAGAAACGTAGGCCATGAAGAGCTACAAGTCACTAGCCAAAAGTCATCCAAAATCTTAACATAAAGAAACTAAAAACATGCATAGAGGGGAATCACTAAAGATAATATTATACTTAGATTTAGATTATATGACCAAATTGTTTCTCCTATACTTAGTTTTTCCTTTTTCCTTTACTCTTATTCTTTTGCTCAGTCCTTAGTAAGTTTCTGATCTCTTCCTTTCATGGAGTAGGGTCCACTCCTCTCTTTGTCTAGGGATCTCTTCACTCGATCCTTTTCCCTATCCTTAATTTTATCTTTTTTTTTCTTATTGTTTGGGGTAGTGGTTCTAATCTCCAAAAAATATTCAATTGTGACCACCATCCTCCATTGGTTCCCATTCTAACCTCCTCCAAACAGAACATCATTTTCAAATTATTAATTTCTTGTATGAACTCTATACAAAGTAAATGATACATGATCACTTTGGTTTGAATATTTTCCAAGATCCTCTCCATATCGGTGAGATTTTTACTCAAATGGGTATGGGTATAAATGCTCTCCATAAGATTAACCTCTTCAATGTTTACATCCAAGCTACTTTCCTGGGACATTTTGCTAGTGTTTTCCTCTCCCTCAGGGTTAAGGACTCCTTACTGATATCTTTATCCTAGATCTCAAATTTTTTTTCATCAAAATATCCCCCCCCCAAATTATGAAAATATATTGATTCAATTACATATTTTCCCCAAACTAGTTCCCTCTATAAATGATGAGGAGGATGATCCCCTGGTGGATGGGGTCAAAATAAGTGTTGGCTTTAAAAGATGTCACAAATGCTTCTAGAAACTTTATCATGAAGAATAGAAGTTTTATCCTATGAACATTAATATGGTTCATCAAAATGAAGTGGTGTGAGAAGAGAACAATATGTTTCCTATGAGGCTAATGTAATTCATTACTTGAATTCAAACATCGGGCCACTTCCTAGGTAGTTCAACTCTATGGAAGCCTTTTTAGGATGACTTGATAAATTTATTATAATTTAAAAAAATAATCATTACCTCATCCTTTATATTTTTGTCTTTGAATTATTTCACACCATCACATCACATACCGGTCACTTCATCGATGATTTATTTTTAGATTATGATTCTCAGCCCCCCTAACTCTAACCATGCACTTGTCCCAACCTCTAGTGAAGTCCATAAGATAGATGAGTCATGACCAAAAATTATTTCCATGAATTTGAAAATCCATAATTTAGTTAGATTATTCTAGACATCAGGGTCCTCATTCACTTCCACATAGAAAATCAGTTCAATCATGTCTATTTCACATCCCATGTTTTACTTATTATCAAAACATTGAATTCTATTATTTTTACTTTTTTATCCTCCATGGAGATGATCTTATTGTCAAAATCTAGGAATTTATTATTTTGATTGGTAGGTATCATGTCATGGTTTGTAGTGTGATCCTTGATTTGGTGATCATTGAATTGCAACTTGGTTCAAGATTTTCCCATCATGTCAACTAAAATGAAGAGAGGGGATAATAATAATACACATAGAGAGGGGATCATCATTTTGGATTAATTATGATTCATTAGTTGGGAGATAAACTTGATTTGACTAATGTTTGAATGATTTTATTTGAACCCCTATGTTCACCATATGATATACCTCCTTATTTACCTCTCTATAAAAATGGAAAACAATATAGACTTCAAATTTACATAGAAGGGTTTTTATATCCTCCATGAATTTAGAGATGGTACATGAAGGAGTATATTTTCCCTTTAAAAAATTATTAATATTGAGGGAGTCCCCTTAAATCTAGAGTAGTTTGATGCCCAATTTGACTATGAGTTTGACTACCTAGAATGTTACTGATGCTTTAACCATGTGGTTGGTTTGGAACCATAAGATACTAACATAGATATCCAAAAGGTTCTTATTGGAATCCCATATGACTTACCCCCATCTAGTCCTAAGTTAACTTTGGTTGCACTATAGAAATTTAGCTTGAGCCAAGAATCTCATAGATTAATCCATTTGACTAGAGACCTCTCCACCTTCTGCTTTTAAGTATAACATATGTTCATAAGTATATATACTTTTAATATATTATTTTACTAACATATGTGTGATGAGACCATAATAAGTATTAAAAAAGTCTATAATTAATACCATTTGATTTTCCATAAATTAAGTTTTAAAGTGGATTTAGATGTAGTTTTAAGAGATTGTGCTTGTTTATATTAAAATATAGGATATATATTTGGCCTATTCTTCATAAGTCATTGTAATATAAAAATTTAACTATTTATAATTATTATTGTGAAATATATGTCAGTTTTTGCATATTCAAGATTAAATAAATCATTAATGCAGATGAAGAAAGTTAGAGCATTTGAATCCCATGATAGAGTGGTTTTTATACTAGCTTTAAAGTTTTACAAAATAATTAGAGTTATATATAAAATTATATTTGGAGATCCATATAAGAATATATTTGGAGTCCCTTATAAAATGGCTCTAGAGACCCATAGAAAACTAGATCTAGAGATCAATAATAGTCTACGTCTTGAGACCGATTATCCTAGAATATATTCACATGAATATCCAATGAAGATTACAGAGTCATTTTTGGAAAAAAATATAAATATATATGCATATTTTTGTTCTTTATTCTTTCCATATTTCACATATAATACATTATATTTTCTTAATACCTACATTTCAATGGTACCTACCATGCATATATGGGGGCATGATATTTGTATGTATTCTCATTGATATATTTAGCACAATTATGGGAATTATTTTTATAATTTGGGATATACTAGTAGTTCTCATCTTGATTTTCCATAGGATAAATTGTACTCTTTTTCATTGTGCCTTATATGATATTATATTTCATATGTAAAATTATACTGTTACATGTTTTTATATATACAAATAAATTACTTTTATACATGAATAGATGTTAGTTTATCCATACAATATGTAATATTTTCAATAATGACCATGATTTACATGATTATAGCATGTGTTCGTAAGTATATATACTTTTGATATCTTAGTTTCCTAACATATGTGTGATGAGACCATAATATGTCTCATTTATATCAATAAGTAATACCATTTTCATCTCCATAAATTAATTTTTAAAGTGGAATTAGATGTAGTTTTAGGAGCTTGTACATTTTATACTAAAATATAGGATATGTATTTGGTCTATTATTTATAAGTAATTGTAATATAAAATTTTAATTATTTATAATGATTATTAGGAAATATATGCCATTTTTTTCATATACAAGATTAAATAAGTCATTAATGTAGATGGAGAAAGTTAGATCATTTAAATACCATGTATATAATGGTTTTTATATGTGCTAAAGAGTTTCACAAATGATTTAGAGTCCTATACAATACTAGATCTAGAGACCCATAGAAATTTGGGTTTGGAGTCCCTTAGAAAAATGGCTCTAGAGGTCCATATAAAATGAGCTCTAGAGATCAATAATAGCCTATCCCTTAGGACCAATAATATTATAATTTATGCACATAAATATCCAAGGAAGAATGTAAAGTTAGTTCTAAAAAAGTTGAAGATATATTTATAGTATTTTTTAGAAATATATGATTCCAAAAATAGGATTGATATTTATAGTATTTCAACTACTATGAATATCTCAAATTATACGTTGTTGGAGACATCAAAAGGAAACCAAATTATCAAGATCACACTTTATTTTCTCCAACAAATTAGAATATAGTGGACTTATGAGTCTACTACTCTCCACTCTTCTCTCCTATAATAGTATATGTTAGTATTATTATTCTAATAATGTGTGAACCTAATTTGTTAGGTTGTTAAGGTATTAGTGTTATTCTTCCAATAATGAATGAACATAAATTGTTAAATTATTATAGGGTTGGTATATTATATGAATCTAAGTTGTTGGGATGTTTTTTTAAAACAAGACATTATTTTTAAATTGATTTGTTATGTTGTTATTCCTATTTAAGAAGTTTTTAAAGATGTTTTATTATAAATACAACCTTATCATTAATAGTTGGCTAACAAACCAATCAATAATTATAAGAATAAATAATTATTATTTAAGAATAGAGTTTGGATTGAATAAGAATCTGAAGCATTTGAGAATTTCCAGAGTTTTTTATTTTATTTTTCTTGTCCTATTCCAAAGGCAAAGCAAGGGTTCACTCAACATGTGGAATAAGGACAAAATTTCTATTATTTCTAGATTATATTTGTTTCTATTCATTTATAGTTTTATAAATTATTTTATTTATTATTTTTTCCTTTCATAAAATTTAAGGTGTGTATGGTGTGTTAAGATTTACAACTACTTTTGTTTTTTTTCATTTCCACAAATTTAATTTTACTTTGTGTTATTTTATCCTATTTTAGTTAAGAAGATTTTATTTAATTAATTTTTGATTTGATATCAGTAATTTAAGTTTGATTAAATTGAGAATTATTTTCATTTACAATTAAAAATAAGTATTACCTATAAGTATTATTTTCCCTATTGCATATATAATTTGGAAACCAACCTTTGATTGATAAATTAAATGAAGAGGTTGAATGACCCTCATAATTTTTGGCATTATTTTTAGGGACATTGATGTTAGTAAAAAAAATTCTCAAATTTGGTATTTTTTATAATTTATAGTAAGTTTGCATTATAAACTATATTTCCTTACTCCACAAAATATAAGAAATTAATGTAGTGATAAACGATAAATTTGATGTAAGTTAGCCTTTCCAAATCCCCTACTAATGACCTCCCCCTCAAGTTGTTCATACCTAAACAAAATTTGATCACTCTCAATGTGGGTACTTCTATGCAAACTGCCTAGAAGGGTAAAGCCATTCTATTAGAGGAGATGAAAAAGAAAAAAGTGTAGCTAGATAAGTTCAACTCCAAGGTGTAAGAGGTAGGAATGACCTTCACCAAACTTATATAAGATTAGAATGATCTACATAGTTAGGCTAAGTCCATAGTGTAGTCTTTCATTCAATATTCTCAACTAGCACTGACCCCTGTCATACAGTTGCCCATGATCTTGGGATCTCCCTCATCAAGTTCCCCTAAGGTGGTCCCCACAAATTAGACTC
Organism: Torreya grandis; assembly: GCA_037957365.1. NCBI lineage: Eukaryota > Viridiplantae > Streptophyta > Pinopsida > Cupressales > Taxaceae > Torreya > Torreya grandis. The sequence goes on along the minus strand of JARHVA010008247.1, from coordinate 180,143 downwards.
CCTTATAGGTTGTAGGATAGAAGTGACCTCGTATGATATTTATTGTAAAATTAGTTAAAGGACCTAGGAACTACACACATGCTAATATTTCAAAGGTTGAGTAAGACATCATAGTGAAGAATCCTAAGGATTCTGAAGACACATTGGAGGGAACTCCCTTTTAATCTTTAATTTTGGTTTCTATTTTCCTTGCTTTGAGTTTTATTTAGTGGGACTTTATTCAGCCTATTGATATTTTTTGTATTTCACTTCCATGGTTCTAGGGTCCTTGTAAAACCTATTTTTTTACCCTATCAAATTAAAAAAAGATAACTTTTATGTGTAAATTAAATTAAGTAAATCTGATAGGGATTCTTCTATAATATATCAATTTTACTTAAATAAGATATTTAGTAAATAGTTATTTTAGGTGTTTTAATGAAAACTAAAATATGTTTTTAATGGTAGAATATCTAGAAAATCTTCCATGTAAATTAAATTTCCTAACTTCATTTTGGTGATGAGAGACAAACTTTTATATGACAATTAGAGTAAGCGAAACCTGATAAGGATTCTCCCATAAGATATTAGTTTTGAAATAGTTTTTAATGTTTTTTTATGTAATAAGTATAAATTAAAATTTCATAACATGAAAAATAACTCTAAATAAATATTTTTCTATCAACTCCCCCCTTTCCCCAACAAAACTATTTCTTAAAAATAGAAAAATAGACTAACCTTGTGTAGGTGAAGAAATGGTGGGGAAATTATTGGAGGGAGATCCAATGAAGAATGTTAATGCACGGTGTAATAGGAATAAATATTTGAATTTTTTTTATACTAAGAGATAACAACCCTCATAGATATTATATAATAACTACAACAAGGAAAAATATGCTTACAATAACTATACTTATAAAGATGAAATAAAATAGAGACAACATGGTAAATGATCTAGATAGAGAAATAAAGGAGGAATTAGGATTTATTAATGATGAAATGTTTATACTTGAATTCATAGCTATTGATAAAAACCAACTAGAAAATTAATCTTACCACCAATTTAAAGCCAACATGTAATAATTGTCTCTCTATATATTGATATTAAATGTATAGTCAATTTGTAGATACTTATATATCTAAAGAATTTGAACCTAAAATAATTTGTCTTTCACTTCATGGTGAGATGATCCCACCTTTGATAATTTATCCAATTTCTAATTTTAGAACTATTGTTAATCACCAATCTACAACAATTGTTATATCTATTAATGAGGAATAAAAATGTACAACACCTAAACCTTTTAATATATTCCATAGAATGATTTATATTATTTTTTGGGTGAGATTTAAAATTTTACTATATTGGCTCTAGATTTATTGGTAAAAATATTTAATTTATAGTAATTGTTCCAACATTTTATAGTAATTAATGGAAATTTTTAGAATATTATTTTTGAACTTATTAGAAATGAAAATTAACTTATAACAGTCAGTATTACACATGATGAAAGGAAATATGTACCATACATCATTGAAGATAACTAAATTTCTATTGATAATGAAAAATTTGCATAAAATATAATATGTCAAGGATAATTTAGTGATGAAGGATTTAGATAAAAATAGTTCATAAGTGAAAATTTTGAAGTTTATGATAAAAGTCAAGTGTTATTGGATTCAAGGGATCTTCCCATGAACTCTGCCTTATACCATGATAGAGATCATGCTTAGGGAATTGTCCCCAGACACTAAAATGGGTGTTGCACCTTAAACAAGGTAAGGGTTTATTATCCCTAGATCACCACCATTAGATTTACCAGCCAAATATGAAAATTATGGAGGAGGGACCATATTAAAAAAATGTTGTTTTTATGACTCTTTCTTCTATTGAATGTATATCACATATTATTTTATATTATTATTTGAATAAGAAACTATAACTACATAATTCCTATAGGGAGAATTAGTTTTTAAATAGAAATTAGAAAAGGAAGATTTGACCATTTATTGCATTGACGATGTGGAGTGTGGACGTCAAGTTTCTTTGAAAAATAATTATAACACACATAAAGTCACTATATGAAAATAAAATTCACATGAATGGAGGCATTCAATTTTTATCTGAAACTCAAAGATAACCATGCCCATAAAATCAAGAAAAATCAAGTATGTATTTTGGATCTTTATATAAATATGATTATTTTTCCTCTAATTATATATATCATGAATGTAATTACATACCACCATATTTTAAAATTTGGATATATTGTTACCAACATCCACTTTTTAAATTTACAATATCAAGGCCACTTATGGTAGCCACCTCTCCAACATTAACATATCACAATAAGCTAGTTTAACAAACACCCACAACCATATATGGAATTCTCAAACAAACCCACCCAAGCTTATCCTATATCACTTATTATTATATTTTATTCCTTCATGTAACTTTGGTAATATTATGGATTAGATAATGTATAATAATGAAATGAAAACAATCATGTATACTAAATTAACTTGATGAAATTACATCTATATTCATGGATTGTAAGAAAACCACACTCAAAATCAACCATAATAATCAAACACATATAATAAAGTAATTTCAAATATAATAAATATTACATTAACATGAACCAATAAAGGAATCATATCCATTAATAATTTATGGTGTACCATTGCTTCTTAATTTCTCATTTTCATTTATGGATGCATGATATAAATAAACAACTATAGTGAATATTTTATGTAATCTAAGACATCAGATAGAATATATCTAGTTAATATTTTTTAATAATTGATTATCATTCAAAAATGACATCTTATTAAGTGATAGATTTGGAATATAAGAGAGTTTATCAAATTCATTAGTAAATAAAATCAAAATGAACTTGAATAAATTAGCATCTCAAGTTATAATGACCCTCATGAGAAGAAAATGTGACTATGCTAAACCATTGGTTATACTCCTTTAGTGGTGTTAAATACAAAGGTAAGAGGATTATGAAAAATATTGGTTTATCAATGCTTAAAATTATTATGTTTAGATGCAATTAAATTATATATACATTAAGGTATTATATGAATATAAATTCATCACTTTGTGAATTGCTTGGTAAACTAATTACATTGGTTTAAGTAAATGATCTAAAATTATATGATTTCCGTATTTGACTATTAGTATAGAAGATTTCATGGTGCAATAAGTGTGTAGGAATAAGTCATGACCAATGAAGTAATAAGGACTATGCTAGGCATAGTTGCACCATGTGTTATCCTATCTTTGACCCATATATTGTCTAAACCTTAACTAATCCAAGTGGAGTACCTTGAATACCATTCAACCCTTTATTTAGTCTAGGTGTGTATTAATGGATGGTAATCATTGATAAATTAATCGAACCACTTTTGGTTGGTCATCTTCAATGCATAAGGACAAAGTAGACCAACATATAGAATTCGTTGTAATAAAATGCTAGACTTGTCCATTAATCGCCTTTGCCTTGGGCCATTTTTATGGAGGTGGATTTTCTTAGAAGAAACTATATAACTTTGTGAGATAAATCATATACCATGTTAGATTGGAAAAGATAATGTGCATTTATAAAGTCATAGGTTGGTGAGAAGATTGGTTGGTCAACCCAAGGAAAGAACTAACACATGTCAAGTTTTGAATGGGTTGTAAGAAGGAGAGAACTCTTATTAGAGGAGGGTGAATATCTAAGAAAAACGTTTGAGACTTTTTTACTTTTTTCCACCTGGGTAATGAAATAAAAATATAAGGTAAACAACTAGAGAGCATAGAGAGGGAAATACTCAACTAGTAGAATCTTAAAAAAAGGATACATGGAAGGGCCTAGATAATTTGGTAAGTATATTATTGACTTGGGTATCTTGTTGTTTAACTAAATAAAGTATATGTGATTCCTATTATGTTATCATACTTAATATGAATAAGGTCTCTTATATTACTTCTTCTCTTTGATTATTTTCCTATGGTTGAGCTTAGGTCACCCATAGTGTTATTACCCACCATGTAGGAGTTTGGAATTGAGATATTCCTCCATGATACTTCTAACTATTGTATTTATGATTGCCTATATGTTATGCTTTCATCATGTAAGACTTATGATACCTTTAAAGGTAACATTATTCATGATGGAGTAAGGGATAAGTGTCTCATGTTGGACATGATGGTAGGTTGCGTAAATCCTCTCATGACTTATTATAGAATATATCTTAGTGGTTTTATGTCTGATGGGTCCTATCCTTGTGATCTTTATGTTTTATCTCTTATATAATTTTATTGATGAAAATATATTAGAGGTTGTTATCCTCTTGAATAGGATATGATTGTATTTTAACCTTGTGAGTAGCTATCTCCTTGACCCAAAAACATCTTGATAATCTTTTTCCTTCAATTACCTTCCACCACTATATGAACATACCTAGAGTTAGCAGTCTTGCTTTGAGGTGCACATAAAAGTCACTTGATGATGGAAAAAGGATAGGATGTGAGCCCACCTTCTATTTTCCAAATTTTCACTTGGATCGAATAGGAGTTTATCTTTAGTTATGTACTACTCATGTTGGCTGATTTTTATAGCTAGATAAAATCCAATGATTAATTATTCTCAACAAAACTTATTACATTTATTTATTAATGATTTATTTGGGTTGAATGCATTCCACTATTATTATAGAGATTACCAATTGATTATTTTAGTTATTACTACATAGAACTATTTTATAGTCTTCTTAGTATATAGGATTAATAGAAATCCTTGTGATGGATCCTTTTTAAAAATGGAAACATCATGTGAATGCTTTTACATTACATCTTGAGCTTCTTGTAATGATATTAATTTTTAATAAAATTTAAATAAAATATATATTAAGTATAAGGTCAAGTAAGTATTTTGTTTATGCCTTGGATAATAAGTTTTGCTCATAAGAACTTGGTTATATAAACCCATTCATGTTAAGGTTTATGCTTAGTAATTATAGATCGGGTAGGTTAACTCATGTTAGTGTTCAATCTAAGTAAGATAAAATATTAAACAAATCTTAGAAAGATTATTATTGAGGAACTCAATAGGACTTGACTATAGACCTCCTTGGAAGGAATATTTCAAGTAGGGAGTAACTTTTAAGCTTGTATGGATATTTTTAATAAAATGATGAATATGATTCTTATTCAAAACTTATAGATAATCATCCTGAGAGATGAGTTTTGTGCCTCCTCAAGTATTATATTGCATTTTATATCATAAACTAATCTTATCCATAAATGAGTGAATCTTAATTAAATGGTTGAGTCATTGCTAGGAAGAATAAATGCATAATAAGATTGTATAGTCTGAGTATTGGTTACTCTAATAAATAAATGCCTTATGGAAGGGTTCTAAATTAAAGCATTGAGTAAAATTTATGCCTTAGACTTTAAATTTATAAATACCCTCTTGTATAAAAACTATAATTGCAATAGAACATGTTCCTTGGGCTAAGATTTAATAATGCAGGTAACTGGATGGGTCAACTATAGAAATATTTGCAAGAATTTAACCAATGTTAGAGGTATATTTTAAGACCTTTCCTTAACTTTATAACTTTACTCTTTATTTAATATTTAGATAACTCTTTTATCTTAGTTTAATGGAATGGGTATATATTAATATTTATATTTTTATCTTTTATTAAATAAACCAATCAATTTTCAGAATGAGTTTGCATTGTGTTTTTTGAGCGATCAACTAAACCAATAAGAATATTGGTTTAATGTCAAAAAATAATTTACACATCAATTTTTTTTTATTAACTAATATTTTAATTGGATTCATATTTTAGCCTTAATGCTTCTACACTTCACCTTAAATGTTGGATCCTATATTATCCAAATTATTCTCCATATATTAATGGCATAATCAACATTTATTCTCCTTGATCACTTTTTAATTGGTTTGTAAGCTTTTATTAGTTAGATTTAGGATTTTTCTGTAGCTGATTTGTCCTTTTTAGGTAAATATATACACTAAAACATTTAATTAGATGCCTCTTTGATAGGTTTTTTTGTGGATTTTACCTTGGCCATTTACTACCTTATCTTTTCTTTGTCATTTTAACTTAGTTAATTTCATGAAATTTTGGTGAGTGGTTCAGAGGAAGCGACATGTCAATATCCCATGAACTTGGGAGTGATGTTAGAATAGTTAGTTATATGATCAGTGTTGTATTATAAAACTACATATATGTTTCCATATGGAATAATCTTGTAAATCTATAATTTCAAAAATGATCATACTAAGTGCACAGCCTTTGGGAAAGTAGATTTGTAAGATGTTTCCATGTGGCATCATCCCAGCGATCCGATATCATAGATATGTCCATGAAACTTGAAAAGCCTTTGGGTAAGAAATATCAAGGGATAATTCCACATGGAATCATCTTGGTGACTTATTATCCTTAAGATGTTTGTATTGGGTATGAATCCCATGGTTAAGTGGATAAACAAGATGTTACCATGTGGCTTAATCTTTCTACTCTCAATTTCTATAGGTGTATGTATTGAGTGTGAAGCATGAAAAATATCAAGTTATTTGTATATTTACACATGGCACAATATCATTTATATATAATATTAGGGAAGATGTGACCACCTGATAGAGTAGTATGGTAGTAAATTAGTGAGTTATCTCCACGTGGATTTTTTCCAAGGTCACCTAAGAAGCGATATATGGAAAGAGTGGTCTAGGGAATCTGAAGAGAATATGGAATGTCATTATAACCTACTTATTTTCAGTTGGATTTCACCCTTTGAGGAGATACAAAACTCTCCTCATCCAAGTGGTATAATGGAATCACCTCTAGGCTTGTGGGTAGCCTAAGAAATGAGGTGAGTCTCTAGATAGGGCTAGCTCCCTTGATGTACCACTTAGGATTGAACCTAAAACTAACTTTTAGGGTTGAAAAGGGAGAGAGATATCTAAAATAAAATATAAAATAATGGAGTGATATACAAAATCAATTTTATGACTTCCAACCAATTTCATTCTACACTTAAGACCAAGAAACAAACTAAAAATACACACCTTCAATCTTCATTTTATCACATCAATAATAAATTATGAAGTCATGGATGAATGTGTAAAGATAGGAGGAATGAAAAAGAGGCCTTGAATGTCACTAATGAAAATAATAACTCACTCAACATTTCACATCCCTTAAACACTTCACATGCCCTACAGGAAGAATTTTTCCAACTACAAACAAGGTGAAAGAATGAGACCACATGCTAGGATTTCATAGTCTTCACTAAATAAGATTCATAATTAAAGTGAGACACACTTATTAAGAGTCATGAAGAGGTAATAATTAATCATTTTAATGATCAAAATGTATATAAATGAGCAGGGCTTTCCCATACTCATGTGGAACATCTAATACAATGCTAAAATGGCCAACGATTATAGAGTTAGAGAGAGAGAGAGAGAGAGAGAGAGAGAGAGAGAGAGAGAGAGAGAGAGAGAGAGAGAGAGAGAGAGAGAGAGAGAGAGAGAGAGAGAGAGAGAGAGGTCCAAGGGTCACAAAGACAATTTGAAAACCAAGAATAATATTTATCCATGAATTGGAAGAGTATATGGGTTGAAACATGTAAGTCAATCTAAGTAATCAAAGTTATGTAAAGTGGCCTAAAACTCCTTTTCTTGTATAAAAAAATATGTTCATGATTAGGCCTATTTTAGTGACTTGTAACTAATAAAAGTTATGTAAAATTATTATAATGTAATGGGAGGCTCTCAAAAATTCCTATCTATTCATTGGTTTCTTGTTTGGTCCTTTGGAATCATCTAGAAAAGAGTCATCATTACCTACACTCTAGGAAACCTCCCTCTTATGTACCTTGCACTCTTATCTTAAAGTTTGGATTAAGATATTATTTAAAGTATATAAAAGGTATTTTTTTACATGTTTCAATACCTTACATGGCCTTGTAAGCATCAAAAAATATTTAAAAACATCCTAATTAAAGTGTTCCATCTTCTTCCCTAGCTTATCCAATATGCCAGATTTAACTAGCTAAGTTGAAACACTTGGTTGGGGAGATTATAATATATTACATGGAATTAAATTTATATTATGATTTATTTTAAGTTTTAATATTTTTCCAAAACTTTGGTTTATCTCCTAACTCCTCCTATATCTTGAAAAACACAAAAAATAGTAATAAAAATCCTATTTCTACCCTAATCCATATAATTCCATACAACTAATCATGGTTTTAAGTATCTTGGGGGAGTAATATCCAAGTTAAAATCATCATTATAGAAAAAATATTTCAATTTTTTAGCTATCCAACTCCATTTTCCAAGATCGGTCCATAGTAAGGGTTTGCAAGGGTTTTAGTCTAGTTTAATATCTTAACAATTGTTCTTAAATTTGGGAGATATAACTTGAGAAAAAATTCCTAAAATATATCCTATAAGACCCCTGATAACATCCCATAACTCCTATATCTCCCATGCATATCTTCATGAAATATATGAGCAATCAAACATGCTTATTCGAGCTTCTTTTCATTTTTCATGTATGCTTGAGTTACTTTTAGGCCTAAAGATTGTTTATTTGATGTCTTATCTAAAACATGAAGGTTTATAAACCTCTATATTTGCTTCATAATCATTTATAAATAGGTATTAAATCTTACTTAAGTCTAGAATTATGAGTGACCCCTTATTTGGCCTTAGGTTTACACCTTATTCACTGGGTTTGTTTGCATTCTAGACTCCTAAATGAGTATTTGTTGGTCTTATATATGTCCCAATAGATCCAAATTTTTTAAAACTACCTCTTAAACAATTTTACATTCATGTTATTTCTCATTTTATGATAGGATTGAAAATGGTCCTCCATTTGGAAACTGGGATTCATGATGCCTAGTTATGTTTGACTGTATCTTAGGGTGTTTGGACCTTTATTTTATCACTAATATATTTATTATGTATCCTTTAAATTTTATTATGTATTTTATAGCTTAAATTTTTTTACTTAAATGTTATCCTTAGATCTTAGATCATCCTTTGATCATTTCTTAACAAACTATCAGGGTTTGTATGAGGGGAACTACCCCCTATCTGAGACAAAATAGGGGGTACTTACCCTATTTTATAAAACCAATTTAATGGTTTATTATCTTCATAAACTAATTTAGATGATATTAATCAATTTTAATCACTTTTGGAGGTCTCTAAACCCTCCAACGTCCTCCATCTCTCAGAAAGACTTGTCAAGGAAAACTGTCTACAAGGTTCTTTGGATAGACTATGAATGCACTTGAAAGTTCCTTCCTCTATGATTGGTTTGTGATGGTGAGAGTTTATTATGATTATATTAACCATGGTTAATATGACTAAAATCTCAATTTTATTTTATAACCTTTCTTACATTCCTCTATAAATTTGAACTCACAAGATTGAGTTTCTTTTTTTTGACTGCATTTCCTTCTTTCCATGGTGATCTATAGGTGTGTTTTGTATGATCTAGCTTATGATGGGTGTTTATAAACCTACCTAAAATACTCTTAAATCAAACTATACTTGTATCATTTTAAATTATTCCTATTCCTTGGCAACTTGCACCTTCTTTTCTTAGTCCACTAATTGCTCAGTCACAATTGAATGTGATTGTGTTTTGCTTGAAAAATGGGCACTTATTGTCTATGATCTAAGATACCAGCAAATGATTTAACTGGTTCACTACCTATAGGTTAACTTTTAGCGACCTATACGGACTAAAAGTGGTCATATGGGAACATGACACTACCTCTCAACCTCTCTAGATGGTCATTTTGATAATGAATGCCATATACATCATAAAAATAATTTAATCATAAATTTTTTTCTGAGATTTCAACTTGAGGTTATTATAGGTCTCTTTTGACTCAAACCTGTAGAGAATACTAGTTGTTTTTAGTATCTCCATTGGTAAGTTTGAGCCATCAAAACCTCAATCTCTATTGACAATATTTTCTTCAAACCTAGCCTAACTAATGTTCATGATATAGTTTTAAAAATATAATTATCTAGGTGTTCCAACTCTCCATGGTAGACATTTTAAAAGGCATCCAAAAACCTATAGGACCTATATTATGCTCCTTTAGGGATTTGATCCCCTAAACTTAGTCATAGACTCTTTGATCATGGTCTGTAACTTGTTTAGAAATTTAGCCTCTTTAGCATGGATGTTAAGATTTTTTTAGAATTTTATTACCTCAATAAGGATATCATTGTTGTCCTTGACATATATACACAAATACCCCTACTCTCTGTCAATGAACCCTATAGGTAGACATTAACAAGTTTGCAAATAGTAAGTACAAGTGTGAACAATGCACAAACCTTCTAGCCTCTCATTAATTATAAACCACTTCAAAACTCAAAATTCATTTTTAATGTTTAAAAAACTTGAAACATAGTCACCAAGATCCTCATTCTTAGCATGACATTAGTAATGGTCCCTGTAGGTGACTATTGCATGTGTGAAGATAGTGGGTGTGAAATAGAACAACAAGGTTGAATGAAAGGTTATATGGATAGTCATAATCATTGTGAACTTAATTAAGTGAATTAAATTCACTAATAAAATATTTAAACAAGATAAAAAAACATCCTTGCCAACATGAAAACCTCTTGACAACATATAGAATGGAGTAGATAGGGTGTCTAATGATGGTTTGGTATAGCATATGATCTTTTAAACGATGATAATCACCTTGGATACTAAAGATGAAAAGTGAATGGGAAATAAATAACAATCTGAAAAAATTAAATGAACTTAGCACAATCTTCTAAAGCCATGAAGAAGCATAGAGTTCCTGAAAATGGTGAAAACTACCCATTATACCTAGAAGAGACTAGTCTACAAATTTGAGGTTATTTTCTCATAAAAACACCTCAAAACATGAAAAAAAACATGGGATATGTTAGGATACATATACAAAATACTTTGGAGTGAATATGAGAAATTAGTTTGTATGGAATCACTCAAACCAAAGCAAAACCTAAAGGGTGCACAAATTGACAAGCAAATTTGCATAGTCTACTCCAAATAGATGATATAATGAAGTAAATTTGATCATTTATAAAACTTATTATATTTATTTTAAGGTATCTAATTTTAAAACAAACTCCCAGGGCCATTCTACCTTAAACCCTCTCTACTGGTCATACTAAGTAGAAAAATGCAAGTCACTTCTTTATGCCAAGAAGGATGAGAAAGAGATAGAACGGTTTTGAGAAAGAAATCTCAGTTTAAGATATAAAAAAACATTTATTTTAGCATGGGGAATGTTAATAATCACATGTACACATTTTTCAAGTGGTACACTTCCCAAGGAGGCCATACAAGTGCCAAAATCACTATTTTCTTCAAGAAAACTACCTTTTTCTGAGTAACCTATTAATTTTTAGTTAGTGATAGTTAATATAGACCTCCTAGGACACATTTAACGTGATAAAACTCTTTTAATCTTTCACATTTTCCAAAAAACCTATACAAAGCATTAAATGCACTATTTAGACCCTTGAAATGACCCTAAATGACATGATAGAATAATGAAAAGAGTGAGTAAGGTTAATATAAAATTTAATGGCATAAAATTAACTATGAAACATCTTATTACATTATATATACCCCATTATAGGCCTAAAAATCAATTTTTTTACTAGGGGTGCCCTAATTTGACCTAAAAGTCAAATTTGGTCAATAAATTGGTGACTCATAGGGGTAGTATGCCCTCTATAATAATTAGACCAATATCCTTATCAGTATATTGGGATTATGGATTAATATAAGGACTAATACAAATAATATAACTTTTACCATTGACCACAACTTTTGATCAAGATAAGACACTAGTGACTAGCTCAACCACACAAAGGAAAAAGACACACACAATAAGGAAAGCAAACACACAAGACACACACATGTGCATAAGAACTTAGGGGAATAAGGAAATAAAATATTATGAAAAACTAGAAACTAAACATACGTCCTTTCTAGGATCAAAATGAAAACCTCTTGAATCATCTTCATATTGAGATGAACCATAGTGCCAAACATGCTTCTCTTTAGATTGAGTGCTTTGTCGACCATAACTCTTTATTGGCACTTTATTTTATCTGATCTCAAGTAGGTCATCCTTAAATATGTCTCTAATGTAGATATATTCCTATTTAACATGTTCATACACTTCATACTTTTTCCCACTCTTCATCTCATGGTCAACTTATATTTCTTTAGTAGGCATGGCTTCAAGAGGAGTACTTTCATGCTCCTTATAAGATTGAGACCAATAAGATCTTATTCCATCCTTCAAGAGATGATTTTTTTCTCAAAAATTATTGATAAGATGATATACAATATTTATTAATTCAAACATGTCATCATTAAATGCATATGCTCCTTGAAAGGATATATTTGAAAGAATGCTTTTCTTTTGCATACTTGTGTACCAATGTTGCCTTCTCCATCTTTGACCAGCTCATAACCTCCATTAAGAGGAGTATAGCCTGATCTAATGACTTCAAAAAACTAATCCAAAGGTTTATTAATAACTTTTCCATGTTCCTCCATGGTATCTTTCAAAGTGTGAAAAGAATCAATGATCATTTCTTCCTCATTAGAAAAAATAAGATATCCTTCCTCATCAAATATGGAGGCAAAAGCTTGTGAATTGTACTTTTGTTCACCAAAGGGAGTCCCAATGGTGATTTATTACTCATAAACACTCATTAGGTATTATTTATCAACCATTAATTGAGCATGTTCCTCTTCATTTTCCTCTCTCAAGATAGGTTCTTCAACGCAAAGAAAACATTCTTCATCATCAACTAAGGAAAGAGATTCAAAACAAGGACCTACCTTCTCTTCATAACTTAAGATCTCTTGAGGTATTTCAAAATTAAATTTATATATAGTAATTTTATCTCTTTATTCAAGGGATGTAATATATTCAACCTCCTTCATGGTAATGCCAAGACCAAGCATCTTGAAATCATGTGATCTAGCCCAATGAGGCTGCCGAGGAGGTAGGTTTGCTTCAAGCAAGAGTTATCTTTATTTAACAGCCATATTATATTCCTTTGGTCCCACACCATATTTTTATCAAGGCAAAGTGTGATGGGGTAAGGATAATATGAACTAGTTGGTGGAGGTGGAATATAGAGCTTAAATTCAAATTGAGAATGCATGATAAGAGACTATTTGGAAGCTCTTAAAGAAGGGGACATGGGGTGTGTTTAGGCAGAGGATCTTCTTTTGGGTCTAAACCTTCCATCTCACCTTGAATGATCAATCTCATCTTTGATTATAATTACTCTATTTTATTGGCTAATTTCTCTTAGAAAATCTTCTCTTGAAGTTGATAGGAATCATTATGGGGATAAGGATTGCATGAAGGCTGCCATGGAATAGAAGAAAATTCTTGAGGAAGGGTGGGACAAAATTGAAAAGGATCAACTCCATTCTCCACTTCACACTCTTTAACAATTATTCTATCTTCTTTCTTACCCCATGACTCTACTATCTTTCTCTAACTTAGGATGTTAGGATTATATGTCTTTTCAATTTCACACTCTTGGTCAAGAATTTTCTCCTTCTTCTTTCCCCATGATTCTACTATTTTATTCCAACTTAGAACATTGGGATTATGAGTTTCTTTTTGATGTGGTAGGGATGCAATTTGAGAGGGAAATTAAGGTTTAAAATCCAATTCCTTTACTACCAACATGGACTATTGCAAATACATATTTGCTAACTCAATTTGCTTATCAAATTTTTCTTCAAACATAAGGTTCTTCTTCTCAACTTATCCTTCTAGCTGATTGGGAAAAGGATGGACTTGATAAGGTTAATTGGGTTCATTATTAGAAACCATGTAGGTATGATATCAAATTTTTAAAGGTGGAAATGAAGGTTGATAGGTTTGGTGATTTACCTTTCATGAACTTCTAGCCTATCCTCTAAGGAAGATACTAAACCACTCACATCAAACATCTCACTTGTGAGCCTTTACCAATTGGCTCTCTAAATAGGTGCCCACTCTTTTTTGACTAACTCTAATGAATTTATCACTTGATGGATGGAATTATTAGGAATCCTTTGACCATATCCCCTTTGAGTATCAAGTTCTAACATCTACCTTTCATATCCCAAAAGTGCTTGTTTAAAGGTGGAAATGAGTTGATTGGTTAAAGGATTAGGTTGGATAGGAACAATACATTGAGAAGGCTTGTTATAGGACTGATAAAACTCATGATAGGGTTGAATATGATCATATTGGGATTTATAATGATCATAAAAATCTTGACCAATAACTTATTCATATTCATAGGGAATGGTACAAGATATATATGTTTCACCAACTTGTAGAGAATAAAATTCAAATCCAAGGTCAGCCATGAATCTTCATTAGGAAATAGGAACGTAAGAAAAGGTTATCAACATTCCTCAAATTGAATACTTGGGTTGCTTAACCATCTGATGTATCTTTAGATTCACCATTGATGTTTGAAAAGATACCTCAAAAGGTTGATGTGTTGAAGGACAACACTAAACATATTCTAACTCTTGAAACAAGAGTCCCATTAGGTATGCCAAAATTTGTTCTCAATTGTATTTTCACCCTTTGAATATATAAAAATCTAAATGGAATCACATATAAGCTTGTGGGTAGCCTAAGGAATGAGGTGAGTCTCTAGATAGAGCTAGCTCCCTTGATGTACCACTTAGGATTGAACCTACAACTAACTTTAGGGGGTGAAAAGGGATAGAGATAAATGAAATCAAATATAAACTAAGGTTTTGATAAACCAAATCAATTTTATGACCTCCAACCAATTTCATTCTACACTTAAGACCAAGAAACAAACTAAAAATACAATCCTTCAATCTTCATTTTCTCACATCAATACTACATTGTGAGGTCATGGATGAATGTGCAAAGATAGGAGGACTATAAAAGAGGCCTTGAATGGAAATAATGAAAATAATAACTCACTCAAGATTTCACATCCCCTTAAACACTATATATTACCTACAAGAAATTTTTTTCCAGCTGCAAACAAGGTGAAAGAATGAGACCACATGTTAGGAATCTATAGTCTACACTAAACACAGATTCATCATTAAAGTGGGAAAAACTTATGAATAGTCATGAAGAAGTAAATATTAGTCATTTTATTGATAAAAACATGTATATTAATTAGTATATCTTTGCCATACTCAAGTGGAGCATACAATACAATGCCAAAATGGCCAACTCTTATGGAGTTTGAGAGAGAGAGAGAGAGAGAGAGAGAGAGAGAGAGAGAGAGAGAGAGAGAGAGAGAGAGAGAGAGAGAGAGAGAGAGAGAGAGAGAGAGAGAGAGAGGAGAGAGAGAGAGAGAGAGAGGTACAAGGGTCACAAGGACACTTTTAAAACTGATAATAATAGTTATACATGCATGGGAAGATTATATGGGTTGAACCATGCAAGGTTAGGAGCAACAAGTGTCAATCCAAGTCATCAAAGTTATGCAAAGTGGCCTAAAACTCCTTTTCTTGCATAGAAAACTACCTTAATGATTAGGCCTATTTAAGTGACTTATAACTAATCAAGGATAGGTAAAATTATTTTAATGGAAGGTAATGTTCTAAAAAATTATTGTCTATACATTGGTTGCATGCCTAGTCCTTTGGAATCATCTAGAAAGGAGCCATCATCACCTACACTATAGGAAACCTCCTTCTCATGCACCTTGCACAATTGTCTTCAAATTTGGCTTATTTATTATTTAAATTAAATAAAATGTAGTGATTTACATGTGTCAAGACCCTCCAAGGCCTTGTAAGAATTATACAAGCTTTAAAAACATCCCACTTGAAGTTTTCCATCTTCTTCACTAGTTTATCAAATATGCCAGATTTGACTGGCTGAGTTGGAAACACCTAGTTGTGTAATTTAGAGTATTATTCATGGCATGAAATTAATATGAGTATTTATTTTAAGTGTATAAATTTCTCCCAAACTTGGTTTCATCTTCTAACTCCTCTTGTATCCTACACAACACATAAAATAGTGAGAAAAATCTTGTTTCTACCTTAATCCATACAATTCCATACAACTGATCATGGTGTGAAGTATCATGTGGGAGTCCTATCCAAGTTAAAATCATAATTCTAGACAAATTATTTTCATTTTGTTAGCTATCCAACTCCATTTTATAAGACTAGTCCATAGCAAGGGTTTACAATGAGTTTAGGCTAGTTTGATGTCTTAACGATTATTCATAAAGTTGGGACATAAAACTTGAGATAAAATTAATAAAATATACCCTATAATACCCATGATATCATCCACTAAATCCTCTATCTCACATTCATAGCTTCATGAAAGATATGAGTGATCAAACCTACCTGAGCTTATTTTCATGTTTCATGTATGCCTACATTACTTTTAGGCCAAAATATGGTTTATTTGATGTCTTATCTTAAATATTAAGGATTAAAATCCTTTGTATTATCCTCATAATCATGTCCAAATAGGTTATAAATATCACTTAAGTCTATAATTATGAGTGACCCCTCATTTGGCCTTAGGTTTATACCTTGTTCATTGTGTTTTTTTGCATTATAGACTCTAAAATGACTCTTTTATTATCCTATATATGTCCCAATAGACCCAAGACATTTAAAAATAGATAATAAACAAGTATCCATTCATGGGATTTCTCATTTTATGCTAGGATTGAAAATGTTCCTCCATTTGGAAACTGGGCTTCACCATGCCTAGCTATGTCTAACAGTATCATAAGGTCTTTGGACCTTTGTACTAGAAATAATCTCTTTGTGAGGTATCATTTATATTTTTTTTAGTATTTTATAGCTTCACAAACATTCTTTCAAGGTTATCCTTAGCTCTTAGATCATCTTTTGATCATTTCTTAACAAACTATTAGAGTTTATATCAAGGAAAGTACCCACTATCTGAGACAAAATAGGAAAGTAACCCACTATCTCACATCAATACTACATTGTGAGGTCATGGATGAATGTGCAAAGATAGGAGGACTATAAAAGAGGCCTTGAATGGAAATAATGAAAATAATAACTCACTCAAGATTTCACATCCCCTTAAACACTATATATTACCTACAAGAAATTTTTTTCCAGCTGCAAACAAGGTGAAAGAATGAGACCACATGTTAGGAATCTATAGTCTACACTAAAACAGATTCATCATTAAAGTGGGAAAAACTTATGAATAGTCATGAAGAAGTAAATATTAGTCATTTTATTGATAAAAAGGTATATTAATTAGTATATCTTTGCCATACTCAAGTGGAGCATACAATACAATGCCAAAATGGCCAACTCTTATGGAGTTTGAGAGAGAGAGAGAGAGAGAGAGAGAGAGAGAGAGAGAGAGAGAGAGAGAGAGAGAGAGAGAGAGAGAGAGAGAGAGAGAGAGAGAGAGAGAGAGAGAGAGAGAGAGAGAGAGAGAGAGGTACAAGGGTCACAAGGACACTTTTAAAACTGATAATAATAGTTATACATGCATGGGAAGATTATATGGGTTGAACCATGCAAGGTTAGGAGCAACAAGTGTCAATCCAAGTCATCAAAGTTATGCAAAGTGGCCTAAAACTCCTTTTCTTGCATAGAAAACTACCTTAATGATTAGGCCTATTTAAGTGACTTATAACTAATCAAGGATAGGTAAAATTATTTTAATGGAAGGTAATGTTCTAAAAAATTATTGTCTATACATTGGTTGCATGCCTAGTCCTTTGGAATCATCTAGAAAGGAGCCATCATCACCTACACTATAGGAAACCTCCTTCTCATGCACCTTGCACAATTGTCTTCAAATTTGGCTTATTTATTATTTAAATTAAATAAAATTGTAGTGATTTACATGTGTCAAGACCCTCCAAGGCCTTGTAAGAATTATACAAGCTTTAAAAACATCCCACTTGAAGTTTTCCATCTTCTTCACTAGTTTATCAAATATGCCAGATTTGACTGGCTGAGTTGGAAACACCTAGTTGTGTAATTTAGAGTATTATTCATGGCATGAAATTAATATGAGTATTTATTTTAAGTGTATAAATTTCTCCCAAACTTGGTTTCATCTTCTAACTCCTCTTGTATCCTACACAACACATAAAATAGTGAGAAAAATCTTGTTTCTACCTTAATCCATACAATTCCATACAACTGATCATGGTGTGAAGTATCATGTGGGAGTCCTATCCAAGTTAAAATCATAATTCTAGACAAATTATTTTATTTTGTTAGCTATCCAACTCCATTTTATAAGACTAGTCCATAGCAAGGGTTTACAACGAGTTTAGGCTAGTTTGATGTCTTAACGATTATTCATAAAGTTGGGACATAAAACTTGAGATAAAATTAATAAAATATACCCTATAATACCCATGATATCATCCACTAAATCCTCTATCTCACATTCATAGCTTCATGAAAGATATGAGTGATCAAACCTACCTGAGCTTATTTTCATGTTTCATGTATGCCTACATTACTTTTAGGCCAAAATATGGTTTATTTGATGTCTTATCTTAAATATTAAGGATTAAAATCCTTTGTATTATCCTCATAATCATGTCCAAATAGGTTATAAATATCACTTAAGTCTATAATTATGAGTGACCCCTCATTTGGCCTTAGGTTTATACCTTGTTCATTGTGTTTTTTTGCATTATAGACTCTAAAATGACTCTTTTATTATCCTATATATGTCCCAATAGACCCAAGACATTTAAAAAGAGATAATAAACAAGTATCCATTCATGGGATTTCTCATTTTATGCTAGGATTGAAAATGTTTCTCCATTTGGAAACTGGGCTTCACCATGCCTAGCTATGTCTAACAGTATCATAAGGTGTTTGGAACTTTGTACTAGAAATCATCTCTTTGTGAGGTATCATTTATATTTTTTTGGGTATTTTATAGCTTCACAAACATTCTTTCAAGGTTATCCTTAGCCCTTAGATCATCTTTTGATCATTTCTTAACAAACTATTAGAGTTTATATCAAGGAAAGTACCCACTATCTGAGACAAAATAGGAGGTACTTCCCCTATTTTATCAAACAAATTGAATGGTTTAGGACATTAATAAAATAATATACATGATATTAACCAATTTTGAGCCCTTGGGCAGGTCTCTAGACCCTCTAACCTCCTCCATCTCTCAAAAAGACTTGTTAAGTAAAACTGTCTACAGGGTTCTTTGCATAAACTATGTATGCACATAAAAGTGCCTTCCTCTATGCTTGGTTTATGATAGTGAGAATTTACTGAAATTAAATTTACCATGGTTAATTTTATTATATTCTCCATTTTATTTTATAACCTTTCTCACATTCCTCTATACATTTGAACTCACAAGACTGAGTTTCTCTTTTTTGATTGTATTTCCTTCTTTCCATAGTGCCTTGTAGGTGTGTTTTGTATGATCTAGCTTAGGATGGGTGTTTATAAACATCCTTAAAATGTTATTTAATAACACTATAATTTCTTGGAAAATTTTAAATCATTCCTATGCCTTGGCAAGTTTCACCTTCTTTACTCAATTTACTGCCTCCTTAGTCGCAGTTGACTGTGACTATGTTTTGCTTTAAAAATGGGCCCTTATTATTTTTTCATGAAACAAGGTTGTAATAATGTTTAAAAATATATATATAGTCTTATGGATTCAATTTTACACCTTTTATATTTCAAACCTTACCAAACACAGTCTCTTAGCACTAAGAAAACCCTATTCCTACCTCACTACCTATATTTTCATAAGCAGGGTTGTAGGTGATGTTCAGGCATTTTAAGAGGTCTATGTAAGTTTTAATAGCTCATTAAGTCACCAAAATCTCCATTTTTATGGTCATATATCACCTCATCAAGTCTGAGTTTCCCATTTCTCACTTGTAATTTGAAACTACCAAACTAGGTTTTCCTTGTAGGACTATGAACCCCTACTTGTAGGTCCCTTCTAAGTGTATATATTAGCTTAAAGAAGATAGGTTATGATTCTTTGAAAACCTCCATTGACACATGATATATATATATATATATATATATATATATATATATATATCCTTTCTCCTACCTTAGGCCCACTTTGGATGATTTAGGATACCACCAAATTCTTTAACTGGGTCACTACCTATGGGTGAACTTTTAGGGACCTATAAAAACTAAGAGTGGTCATATGGGAACATGACACTAGCTCTTAACCTATATAGATGGTCCTTTTGATCATAAATGCAATATCCATCATCAAAATAATTTAATTATGAAAAATTGGCCTAGTTTTCAACTTGAGGTTATTATAGGTCTCTTTTGACTTGAGCCTATAGAGAATACTAATTTTTTTTAGCATCTCCATTGGTAAGTTTGAGCCATCAAAACATAAATATCTATTGATAATTTTTTCTTCAAACCTAGCCTAAATCTTGTTCATGATCGAGGTTTTAAAATAAATTTAGCTAGGTATTCCAACTCTCCATAGTAGATATGTTAAAAGGCATCCAAAAACCTATAACACATCTATTCTGCTCCTTTAGGGATTTGATCTCCTAAACTCAGTCCTAGATTCTTTGATCATGGTATACAACTTGTTTATAAATTTATCCTCCTTAACATGTATGTCATGACTTATTTATCATGTTAGTACCTCAATAGGGATTTTATTATTTTCATTAATATCTATACACAAATACCCTTGCTCTCTTTTAATAAACCCTGTAAGTAGACATTATCAAGTTTAAAAAATATAAGTACAAGTGTGAACAATGAACAATAATTATAGCCTCTCATGAATTATAAACCACTTGAACACTCCAAATTCATTCTTCATATTTGAAAAACTTGAGACCTCTTCACCAAGACCCTCATGCTTAACATGATGTTAGTAATGGACCCTGTAGGTGACTATTAGCCGTGTGAGGTTAGTGGGTGTGAAATAGAGCAACAAAGATGGATGAAAGGTTATACGGATAGTCAAACTCATTGTTAAATTATTTAAGTGCATGAAATTAACTAAGAACATATTTAAACAAGATCAAAAACATCCTTTCCAACATGAAAACCTCTTGACAACATCTGGAATGGATTAGATAGGGTGTTTGATGATGGTTTGGTATAGAATATGAGCTTGTAAACCATGAGAATTTCCTTGGAGACTAAAGATGAAAAGTGAATGGGAAACTAATAACACTTTGAAAACATTTCAATGAACTTAAAACAACCTTCTAAAGCCATGGAGAAGCATAGAGTTCTTGAGAAAGGTGAAAACTACCCATTACACCTAGAAGAGACCAATCTACAAATTTGAGGTCATTTGCTTGTAAAAACACCTCAAAACATGAAAAAAACATGGTATATGTATGGATACATATCTACCATCCTATGGATCAAATATTAGCAATTGGTTTTTACAAAATCACTGAAAACAAAGCAAAACCTGAAGGGTGCATAGAATGATAAGCATATTTTCACAGTCCACTTAAAATGGATGGTTCAGGAAGCATAATCGACAATTTCTCTAATTTATTATATTTATTTGAATTTATTTTAGTGTACAACAACCTCCCTATATTGTTTTTCCTGAAACCCTTTATGTTGGCCATACCAAGTAGAAACCTACAAGTCACTTCTTTATGCCAAGAAGGATGAAAAAAAGATATAAGAGTTTTTAGCAAGAAATATAAGTTTTAGATTAAAAAAATGAGTATTTTAGCATGGGGAAGGTGAAGAGTCACATTTACAAATTTTCCAAGTGGCAGACTTCCCAAGGAGGCTATACAAGTGCCAAATTCACTCTTTTCTTCAAGAAAACTACCTTTTTTTGAGTAACCTAAGAAAATTTAGTTAGTTAAAATTAATAAAAACATCCTATGACACATTTCATGTGATAAAAATCTGACACTTTCACATTTCATACTAAACTCGTAGAAATAATTAAATGCACTATTTAGACCCTTGAAATGACCCCAAATGACATGATAGACTAATGAAAAGAGTGACCAAAGTTAATATAACATTGAATGGCATAAAATTACCTACTAAACATCTTATGACATGATATATATCCCATTATAGGCCTAAAATCAAGTTTTTTACTAGGGGTGCCCCAATATTACCTAAAAGATAAATTTGATCAACACTACCAAAATGACCATGTGGACCTGAATGCATCAGTACTAGGCAAGGGTAACTTTGGATTATTATGAGGTAAATGGGACATCATAATAGATACATATGAGTTTTAAACTCACTAAAAAGGATTAAAAGTGTGAAACAAATGCTACGAGGGTTTGTTACATATGATTATGTACAAACCTTAGTAAAGGCCTATTTAAAGTTATAGTGAGTTGAAGAGGCCATTTTATTTAGTTAATCACTTTTAAAAGTAATAATATGTGGTATATACTTCATAAGAGTGTTCAAAACTCAAATTAAAAATAATTTAACCTTTTAAGCTCAAATAGTCACCTCACAAATTCACCAATAGGACTAGTTATTTGAGAAGCTTATTTATTTCACGTGGGAACATAAAGGAGAATTTGCATGGGTCAAAGTGGATATTCAAGACTTATTAATATTCCCCTACTCATATTTAGTGTTTTTATATTATATATCAAGGAAATTTTCTTTATGAACTATCCTTAACAAACTAAGACTCTAAAACCCTACTAAAACCTTATAAAGAAACCTGATAGAGAATATCATCTCTCAAAGTTCCTAAAATGGATTGAAATGAATTTAAAACTACTTTAATATTACTTATACCTATCCTAGTCACTTGATAGGTTAATATAGTGTCACATGTGACCTAATAATATATGTAAAACGGCCCAAAAAATTAAACTTTGAGCTTGTTTGTAGGGTTTTAAAGTCAATAGGTCCTCACAAACACTTGCAATAGATCATTGAGCCAAGATAGAGATTTGTGTTCATTTAAAAATAATATAATAATCCTTAATAGTGAAAAAATATTTTTTAAATCACTATCAATACTCAATGAAAGATTGGGAATACTTTTGCATCTAGAAGGTAGAAACTAGTCTAGTTCTAAGACCTTAGAAATCAAAGAAATTTAAAAACACCTTAATAAGACTATAATGTCACCTATGAAAGATTTTAAAATCCATTAAAAATAAGAAAAAAAAATCCATTCTTGACCCTCAAGTTCACTTCAATCTTCTATTCATAAAGGCCTCCTGTCACTTTCTTGTCAACCAAGTATGAAGACTCAATTACAAGTTGATATTAAATGCTTATACAAGGCCTCTATTAACTAGTACAGTACCGCTATGGAGTATCAAGACATTATGGATATTTATAAAACATAAAATTAT
This sequence comes from Torreya grandis, assembly GCA_037957365.1. NCBI lineage: Eukaryota > Viridiplantae > Streptophyta > Pinopsida > Cupressales > Taxaceae > Torreya > Torreya grandis. The sequence continues at coordinate 156,738 of JARHVA010008247.1, read as the reverse complement.
ATCTTACTTTAAATTTAGACCTTAATAGTAAAATATAATATGAGAGTAGAATCCATCTAGTTCAAGTTCACATCTCACATAAAGAAGAAGCATTGCAAGAGTTGGGGGTTGGCATAAAAGGTTATCAATTATGCCAAGTGACAATTTGAAAACCTTTAATTTCCCTCAAATAATAATTATAACTCCATGGATAATTATTTGGATTAAATAAATAATCAATCTTCAAGATAATCTTTTTGTTGGAAATATTATCATTGATGTCAAAGGTCGAACATTATTAGCAACAAAGGCACCATAGCATTTAATGTCTTATGGTGTTTTTAATGTTCATATTTTGGATAAAGTATGTTAATAATTACTAAATATTAATTAATATATTTGTGGCTGCATAAATTCAAAAGAGTTCCCATGAAGAAGTCAAAGAGTCACGAGATAAAGACAAAAGAGGGAAATGATGCATTTTCCCATGAAGGGTCACCACAAGGAATTCAAAGAATCACCAAGTGAAGACAAAAGAGGGAAGGGTGCATTTTTCCATTAAGAGTCACCTTAAGGAATTAAAAGAGTCAAAAAATAAATACAAAATGGTAAAGGATGGATTTTCGCATGAAGGGTCACCATGTGACTTTTCAAATGAAAGGATTCAAAGGGTCATGCAATTTTGGTGTCATTTTCCATATGGATTGAAGGTTCACAAAGGGTGAATGTCAAATTTAATTTATAAAGATATAAAATTAGGCTTGGGAATCCATTTGTGAAGTGAAAGAGAGTGTACATTTGTAAATTTTTATATAATAAAAGAGGAGATAAGAGAAAGAGATATAGTAGAGTTCTATCATTTGTTGAGAAAGCAACATTGAGAGATAGTTGTGTTTTACATAAGAGGGGTTGGTGCTCCTACAAGTTGGTTCTTGAAAACTTTGTAATTTGATTTTTTTATCACTCATATACTTGAAATTATTCTTTGTGATTTTTCCAACATTGGTTTTACACATAAAAAATTGGTGTGTGTCTCTCTCTCTTATGTGGTGCATGTTATTTTTTTAGTTTTATTACATATATTGAATGTATGGTTAAGTGGAGTTTGATTAAGTAAAAATTTTATAATATATATGATATACTGATTCATACCCCTCTCAATATATCCTATGCTTAATAATTGGTATCAAAGTAGGTTCTTTTAGAAAGAGTTTAATAGTTTGAAGGTATGTCAAAGAAAGCAAGATGGATAAATAACATGAAGGTTTTTATACAAATAAGGAAAAAAAAATTGATGGGAAAATTATGACTTTTGGATCACAAAGATGAGGAATTATTTGATTGCCTTGGATTCAACATTTGGCAAGTAGTTATAGAAGAATATAAAGAGCCATAAACACTTGTAACTACTCCTGCAAAAAAGAAGGCAAGTGAAAATAATATTAAATATTTAAATTATATTTTATGTGGTTTATGTGAATTATAATTTTTTAAAGTTATGAAATGAAAATATACTCATGATACTTGGGTAAAGCTTGAGAATATTTACAAAGGTGATGGAAAGGTTTAACAAGCTAAGCTCCAAAATTTTAGAAGATAGTTTGAAATTTTGAAGATGGAAGAGGAAGAAAATATAGCAAGCTATATTTTATAGGTTGATTAAATAGTTAATAAAATACAAGGCCTTGGATAAAAATTAGAAGAGTTAGTGGTGGTACAAAATGTTTTGAGATCTCTACCATTGAGATATTATGCAAAGGTATCAACGATTGAGGAGATGAAGGATCTAGCCAAGCTAAATATGGATTAACTACATGGTATTCCTATAGCATATGAGATGAAAACCAAACAAGAGAAATCCTTAAGAGGGAAGATACTTTTAGGACATCAAAGAAAGATAAGGCTAAGATTCAAGAATCCAGTGACAACTCTAGTGATGAGTAAGATGACAATGGATCTCTATCCATTCGCAATGCTAAAAAGGGCATAGGTAAATATCAGTGAAAGTTTCCATTTAAATGTTTTAAATGTGGTAAGATTGGACATTTTGTAGCTAAGTGCCCAGATAATAACAATGGTGACAATGAATAAGGAAAGTATACATACAATAAGAACTTCAAAGGTAAATAGAAGAAGGTATTTGAGAAGAAGAGTTTATATTTTAAATATCCTAGCTTAGCTAAAGAGAGTGGAGTCAGTGACTTAGATGTAAAAGATATTCTATTCATGACCATACATGAAGATACCTCCCTAAGAAAAAGTATAGATGATAAAAAAGAAGAACATGATGAACCTAATGTGAATCTGGAAGGATAACTCATTTTTTCCTTAGAATAATTAAAATCTATTGAGAAGAAGAATCAAAGATTGAAGCTCTAGATCGAGAAAAATGAAAAGGAGTCAAAGGAAATAATTGAAGTTCTAAAAACACACATTGAAGTAGCCAAAAATATTGAAGAAGATCTTACAGCTCAATTACAAAATGTAAGTGAAGAATGTGAAAAGTATGTTGTTAAAATTTCCTCTTTAAAATAAGATATAGAGAAAATAAATAAATTAGTCAATGATAAAGTTGTCAATGATTTAAAATTTGAGAATAACACTAACATGTTGAATAAGATATTAGAAAGTCAAAAATAAATATTAGATAAGAAAGGTATCAGATTTGAAAATAAAAGGAGTAATGTTGAAGCCCTTACAAAAGATGAAATAAAAAGGGAAGAAGTTAATAATGCAAAGGATAGCTCAAATAAAGAAGGCTAGAAGGAATAGAGCTACAAAAGACAACCGGGTCAAAGACACAAAAATTAGAATAGGTTATATTTTCATTGTTATTTTTTTTATTGTAATGGTTATGGTCATAAGAAAATATATTATTAAAAGAGATCTAACAATTTCAAAAATAAGGAGAAGGAAACTCATGCAGAGTCAAGCAGAAGCCACAAATCTTTTTCTCCTCCATTAAGATTTGACAAAGAGGCCATATTATGTTATAACTACAATAATTTTATACACATAGCCTAACATTGTAGAAGTGTGTTTGAGTCAATTAATAAGGACCAAAGTTTCAAGGCTCTATTTATCAAGATGAAAGTTTAGATAGGTTCATGGTAGAAGAAACAACCTAAAAAGTCTATGTTAGTCCAGATAGCTTTGCATGCAAGAAATGAAGAAAAGCCATGGTTCATTGATAACATATGTTCAAGGCACATGATAAGAGACAAAAGAAAGTTCATAAATCTAAAGAAGATCAATGGTGGCATAGTGAAATTTGAATATAATACCACTACTAGAATAGCCAAAAAAGGTACATTAAATTTGGATAATGGTACAACTAAGAATAAAAATGTTCTATATGTAAAAGTTCTTAAGCATAATATATTAAGTTTAAGTTAAATGTGCAATCATAGACACACATTAAATTTTTATGCAGAAGGTTATGAAATTAAGAGAAAATATTTAGATGTGTTGATTGGAGATGCTTAGAGGATAGTCAATAATTTATATATGTTATCAGATATCAAAGGTAAAAAATGTTGTTTGAGTCAGGTTGAGGAAATTTGGCTATGACACAGTAAAATGGGACACATAAATTTTGAAAATCTTGTCAACATCAACAAGAAACAAGTAGTTAGAGATCTTCCAAAGGTTACAAATCCCTTCAACATGCTTTGTGAACCATGTCATCATGGGAAATAGGTCATAAGATGGTTTAGGACAAAAGAATACTCAACCACTAAGATGTTAGAGCTTCTTCACACTGATCTATGTGGACCTACTAGAACTCAAAGTACTCAAAGTGAGAAATAATTCATGTTTCTTATTTATGATTTTAAAAATATGACTTGGGTGATGTTTTTGAAGAAAAAATAAGAAGATTTTAGCTAATTCAAAGCATTCAAGGCTTTTTTGATAATGAAACTAGTTTGAAGATTAAGTGCCTAAGATTAGGTCAAGGAGGAAAATTCATGTCAGATAAGTTTATTGAGTATTGTGAAGACCATGGGATAAAGAGACATTATTTAGTAGCTATAACTCCATAGCAAAATAGAGTAGTTGAGTGGAAAATAGAATAGTTCAGGAGATAGTGAGGACAATGTTGAATAAATCTAAGATACCAAATAAATATTGGAGAGAGGAAGTAGGTATAATAGTGCATATCTAGAATAAAGAATTATTGAGAGTCAATAATGACAAGAATCCTTATGAGCTATAGAAATACAAATCAACCACTATTGATTATTTCAAAATTTTCAACAACAGATGCTTTATAAAGAGAACTAATGAAAAATTGGGTAAGTTTGAATCTAGAACATATGAAGGTATATTTCTTGGATATTCTTGCAAAATTAAATATTATAAATGTTATAAAAAAAACCAAGAAGATAGTTGAAAGTGCAAGTGTCGGGATAGATGAAGATGTAGCACAAAGAGCCAATGATTTGATAGACACTCCTAAAATCATTGAAGAAGAATATTTTAAATAATCAGATGAATATGAGGATTAAAAGGTTATCAAGACCCCATCCAAATATGCCTAGAAATATCATAATGAGAGTGACATCATCAAGAACATAAATGAAGGAATTCTCACTAGAAGGATGATGGTAATTCAATCTAAGCAAGTTCATTTTTCTTTGTTATCCAAAATTTAGCCTAGAATTTTTTTAAAAGCTAGACATGATGAGCATTGGGTTAAAGTAATGGATGAATAGTTAAATCAAATAGAAAATAATGATACTTGGGAATTAGTGCCTAGACCAAAAGATCAAAATGTGATAGAAACAAAATGGGTATTGATAAGTAAGTTGAATGAAGATGGTGAAGTTACCAATAATAAAGCAAGGTTAGTATGTAAAGGATATGCCTATATTGAGGGTATAGATTTTGAAGAAAATTCTGCACCATTGGCAAGGATAGAGGCTATTAGAATGTTTATTAAATATGTAGTGTCTAATAATTTCAATGTGTTTTAGATGGATGCCAAGTCTACTTTCCTGAATGGGAATCTAGAAGAGGAGGTCTACATTGAGCATCTTGAGGGATTTGTTCTCTCAAATAATAGTAGACTTGTATACATATTGAATAAAGCATTGTATGGATTGAAACAAGCTCCCAGAGCTTGGTATGCAAGGATTTATAAGTACCTATAGGATCAAGGTTTTAAGAGAGGTTTTAATGAAAATAATATCTACATCAAAACAAAACATGAGAATTAGTTGATTGTTGTGTTATATGTTGATGACATAATATCTAGACCAAACATTGAAAAGATGATAAAAGATGTTTCTGATAATATGCAAAAATAATTTGAGTTGTCTATGCTTGGAAAATTGTCATTTTTCTTAGGGTTGAAAATATTTCAATCAAATAAAGGAATTTTCATATCTCAAAATAAATATGCTAAGGAAATGTTGAAAAAATTTGGTTTTGAAGATTATGCACTAGTTGGCACACCAATGGGTATAGGGAACAAGGTGAGTAAGGATGAAAATTCACCTACTAAAAATCAATCTTTATATATATCTATCATTGGTAGTCTTTTATATTTGATAGCATTGAGGATAGACATCATGCATGCATTAGGCATGGTTACAAGATATTAGGCAACCTCAAAGGAGAGTCATGTTTAGTTGGTAAAGAGAATATTTAGATATGTCAAGGGGATATTAGATTATGGATTGTGGTATCCCACATGTAGAGCTTTCACTTTGGTTACTTATATAGATTCAGATTGGGTAGGTTGTTTGGATGAAAAATAGAGTACAAGTGCAAAATATTTCTTCCTCAGTGATAGCTCAGTATCATGGATAAGTAAGAAGTAGAACTTAGTATCACTTTCTATAACTAAAGTAGAATATATTGCAATAATTTTATGTTATACTCAAGTGCTTTGGATGGATCAAAATTTAGAAGACATCAAGGTAAAATATGATGAACCTGTCTTTATTTTTTGTGACAAAATAAGTTCTACTAATATTTCTAAGAATTCAGTGATGCATTCAAGAACAAAACATATTCCTATTAGATATCACTTCTTGAGAGAGTAGGTTATAAATTAGTAGGTTAAGTGGGAATATATTAGTAATACAAAATAGATTACAAATATTTTCACAAAGGCACTACCAAATGACACATTCGAGTATCTATGAGATAAGTTGGGATTAATTTCTTTTACTTTTTGTCATTGAGGTTCAACATCAGTTGATGGGGTACTAAGTGTTAGATCCAAAATAGATCCTTTGTTATTGATGTCAAATGGGGAGAAGTACAAAAATAGGTACAATAGTACGTATAAGGAATAGGTATAAGATGTTATAGTAAAGGGGAGTTATTGTATATTTTTTAGTTGGTGATATATGTAGGTTGGCATGTGCAGTACAGGTCTCAAGATGTGGCAGTTTCAATTTGAGGTTGACATCAATGACAAAGGAGGAGATTGTTGGAAATATTATCATTGATGTCAAATGTCTAAAATTATTAGTGACAAAGGCCCCCTAGCATTTAATGTCTTAAGGTGTTTTTAATGTTCATATTTTGGCTAAAGTTTGTTAATATTTATTAAATATTAACAAATATATTTTTTGTTGAATAAAGTCAAAAGAGGGCCCATGAAGAAGTCAAAGAGTCAAGAGTTAAATAAAAAAGAGGGAAAGGATGCATTTTCCCATCAAGGGTCACCTTGAGGAATTAAAAGAGTCACTAAGTGAAGACAAAAGAGGGAAGGGCATATTTTTTGATGAAGAGTCACCTTGAGGAATTTGAAGAGTCACCAAATAAAGATAAAAGGGGAAAGAATGCATTTTTTCATGAAGGGTCACCATATGAATTTTCAAATGAAAGGATTCAAAGGGTCATGAAAGTTTGACATCATTTTCAATGTGCATTGAAGGGTCATAAAGGGTGAATGCCAAAGGTCATATAGAAAGATATAAAAGGAGGCTTGGGAATCCATTTATAATATGCAAGAGAGTGCATGGTTTGTAATTATTTTATATAAAAAAAGGAGATAAGATAAAGAGATATAGTATAGTTCTATCATTTGTTGGGAAAGCAACATTGAGAGATAGTTGTGTTTTACATAAAAGGGGTTGGTGTTCTTGTAGTTTGGTGCTCACAAATATTTGTTGTGTTGGTGCTCGACAAAAAGGTTGGTGCTCCTACAATTTTATGCTATCAAAATTTATAATTTGAGTTGGTTCTCATTCATATACTTGAGATTATTCTCCATGGTTTTTCCCACATTAGGTTTCCACATAAAAATATGGTCTCTCTCTCTCTTGTGTGGTGCATGTTATTGTTTCAATTTTATTGCATATATTGAATGTATAGTTAAGTGGATTTTGATTAAGTAAAAGTTTAATGAGATATATGATATACTGATTCAACCCCCCTCTCAATATATCCCATGCTTAACACTTATATGACACTCCTCATAAATAAATTCACCAACACATGACATAGAAGGTTAAGGAACAAGATGAAAACACATTCTAAGGAGACTTGGCATCACTTTATTTCTATTTTGTAACTAATTTTAGGATGAAGGATAGTTGATGAGTTATCTATTTATCATATCTCTCTCCCTTCTCTTCTTATGTAAATAAGGCCTCTAAAGGAATTTGATGTATCCTCTAAATGTGTATGGTGAAGCCCTATCAAATTTGATACTTGTTATTGCCTTTCAAATAAAATTCAAGTTGAGTTATACTTTATTAGTCTTACATTTACTGAATATGGTATGAATTATTAATGAATGTTAGTGATATTTGTATTAATTCATTACATTTGTCCTTTCCATTAATGCCTCTATGTGATTTGGTTATCTTTACATAGGTCATATGAAGTGTGCCAAATGGTATGCTAGGATCAATTGTTGAAAGATCATTAGTTTATTCCTTTAGGCCTCTTGATTAATCACCTTGGTTGTTGTACTTGTCATAGCCTTCATATATAATCAATTTTTTTGTAATATTTTTCATAAAGTTGTGTATATTAGATTGTAATCTTTTTATTTAATAGTGAAAGCATTGGTAAGTAGAGGGAAACATATTTGGTTCATAACTTTCATGTTTCTTTTCTGATTTAAGTTTTCCTCCATCCCTTTTCCTTGTAATTTTAGTGGGTTAGTTGTAGTTTTGGGTAAATCATCAAGGGAGCTAACCCAATCTAGAGATTCACTTCACTAATTAGGCCACCCACCACCTATAAGTGATTCAATACAATCATCTAACTGGGAAGGATTGAACAAGATTCCTAGGGGTGAAAATTAGATAGATAATACATACATAACATCATGTCTATATAGATGTTATTACTTAGGAATGTAGTGAATAATTGATCAAAATTAAGTATGCAAACTAAATTAAAAAACTCAAGGGGAGATGCATGATGTTGATCATGACATTACAAATTGACTTAACAATAGTTGATCAAAGTCATGTCCATGATGCATACAAAAAGTGCACATTTAAAATCACACAAAGAAAACAAGAAGGTAAATGGGGAATATACAAAGGATGCATTCAAATGTCACTCACAAAAATAGAAGCATATAACAAGGCTTAGAGACATAAACAAGGTTTTGTTCAAATGTCCACAATCCAAAGTAATGAATATACACATAGTATCAATCAAAAAACAAAACATGATAAACATGCATTAATAAGTGAAATTAACCTATATAATTAATTTTTAACATTAGTATATTCATAAACTTAGGTATCTAATAATGTATCAATGTTAAATTAAGTGATAAAATAATGATAAATTTTGCACAATGAAATGTATAATAGTTTTAACAATAGGGATAGTCCTAGAATGATAAATCCTCTATAAAATGATGCCCCCAATGAACTTGATGAGATGTAAAAAAGTGGTATAAGGAATATGACTAGTTTAAATCTAAAAAAGTAAATCTTGTGTTCATTGGAACAAGTTCATTGAAATCAGCCAATAATGTAGTGTGTTACTATCTATATTAGAGTGTTTTTTGTGAAAAATTATATGTGTCTAAGATAGTATCACCACCTATAATTACATCAAAAAGTGACAAATTGTATTTTCTAAAACTCACTCAAGTACTATTGTGAAGAATATTTGATATAAAATTGGATATAGATAAGTACTAAATATACTTGAGTATAAATTAACTGATGTAAATGAACTATACATATCATGCATAGGTCCAAAGTTTTAGAATTTTGTAAATATTTTTATTTTTATGTATTTTTTAATATATAAAATTGAAAAAGGAACATACTAATAAATCACTCCCATAATATCCTCAAAAATTATAGGTCTTATATTAAAAAAAGGAATTGTGACCTATCATGAATGAAAAATATCACACCATTGTAAAGGATATGATATTAAATTGGAATCTAAAAATTGTTTTGAATTTATAACATAAGTACCACTATTATGATGATGATATGTAGTATCATGTGTATATGTGTATGAAAAATCATATACCCCATATTGTGGTATTGAAATTTCTTATTTATATATTTTTAATATTCACTATGTCATGTACCTCTACAAATATTTCATTATTTGTATTGGCTTGAATAATATCTAAAGATATGCAACATTTTTTATCTAAAGATTATTGTACCCAATATTCCACTTTTCTTTAATAAGAAATGGGGACCTACTTTTTTTATGATTTGGCCTTATTTTTTAAGACTTTCTCTACGTAGTTGTGAAAGTTCTATCAGATTTCTCCTTAATATTTACACATAGAAGTATGAACAATGATATTTTATGTTTTGGAATAACTTATTAATGCCTTTTGATATTCTTGTATGCTGCAAGTTTTGGGACTTAGTTTTATTTGGAGAAATTATTTGAGACTTAATCTTCAGACATTTTTCTTGGGCATTATCTATAGGAACATTGTTATTCATAACTTATATTCAAAATTTATGTATCAGACATTTTATTTAGAATTTTAGTTTAGAATATTTGTTTGGTATTTTCTCATAGGGCATTTTTTTCATGACTTATGGTTGGGTTTTCTTTTATTTGGTGATTTTTTTCGGAACTATCTTCATCAGAGTTTCTATGTCAAACATTTTATTTGAAGTTTTTGCATTGGGCATTTTTCATCAGACATTTTTTTTGAATGATGGTTCTAAAGGACTTGGTTTTTATTTGGAAATCTTATTTAGAATTTTTATATTAGAACTTTTGTTTGAAAATTTTCATCAAACATTTTATCCAAAATAGTTCATCAACATTATCCACTTCAAAGGTTTAGTTAGGAGCTTTTGATCAGCCATTTTATTTGAACATTATTCTGAGAGATTTGGTCTTTGGGAATTTTATTTGGGTTTTGTATTCAGAGCCTTTGGTTCACAAGAATTATTGACTCCATCCCAACATGAAACGTGAATCCTGACTCTCGACTGTCAAAATCCCACTAGACTTAACCAACAAAGAAAAACTACTCCTAACACTTGATAAAGAATGTAACTTCCTAATTAAACTAACAAGATTTGAATTGTGTAGGTAAAACAAACATATGAATGTTGGATATTAAAATTTCATGAACTGGAATTGAATTCAAAGAATATAAACCCAATGTGAAACTATTGACATATTCATTGCTCACAAGTGAATTCAAACTCAATTTCTACTTTGTGAACAAAGCCCTAACTACTTATGAATCGATTACAAATAATCAACCAGTAGAAAGGATTTTTCAAAACACATGTAAATAGACTCTGATTACACTTGATAATTGTAATGGCATTATCATCCAAGAGTTTCAAATGAGCACTTTCACCATCCCCATTATCCATCAAGGATTCTATAGACTTAATAGACAAAGTGTTTGATGCAACAATCTTCAATAATCGGTATGATAATTAATTAGAATTATGGTAGGATGTTGATGTTGTAGACACATTTTCACATGAATGAAATATATCACCCATGTAGCAATAAATGATTATAGATTTTATTTCTATTAAGAGACAAATACTTCATTTTGTGGTGGCCAAGCCCTAGGTTATTCCCTACATAGACCTATTGTGGGATTTGTTCTTTGCTAGGAAGATTGCATAGGATACTTTCTTACACCATATGGATCACCAAATAGTCATGTCCTACATCACTAGTGATGATTTTAAAAGGTACCTATCTCTACCAATCTCAAATGTAATATTTGATAAATGTAGGCTAGTTACATGGAATAAGTAAAATTCAATTGACAAATTCTTGAACTCATGGATTCTTCTTGGGGAGATTATGGTATTATTGATTCTTGAAAGTGTATTACATGGTTTATAGTGTTTTAAAAACTTCTCATTTCTAGATTCATTTCTAGATTCAAAGAATCTATTACATGAGTAGTTGGGTGTGATCTTCTTGAGATATTTGGTGGAATAGTGATAAAGCAATTAACTATTTCAGAAAATGATAATATAGCTAGTTGTTGGTAACAACTATGGTCTTAAAGCTTTCTTGTGAAATACGATAGTAATTTGAACTAAGTATAGTGAATTATGATGAAAACCTAAAGTCTAAATTCTAATATATCATGTATATTTACAATGAAGGATAAACTATAATTATTTTATTAAAAAAGTGAGAAAAAGGAAGGGTAGGGAAGAGAAGAGAGGTATATATAATATTTAGTCTAAACAATATTAAAAAGCTTAAATTTCATCAAAGATGTACACTCAAACCAATACATGACATGAAATAGCCAAAAGTATAGATCCTATCATATATCAAGAAAATGTCTAAGGATTTTGAAATAATGCAAATAAGAACTCAAATTCACTTTAAGGATTTGATTCCACAAGAAAATAATATTAGCAAATCTTAAGTAAAATCAATGGAAATGAAATGAATCTAAAGTTCTTCAATCAAACTAGCATAAGCATAAATTTACAACTCTGCATTCACACATACACATCTAAGATTCATACAAGCCATTTAAATCTAAACATCAAACTAGGTATTTGAGGAAGCAACCATATTAAAAAAATACACAAATAAATATGACACAATCCTTGTAGAATTCTCTTTGTTGCATTATTTTTCTCCAACATTACAAAGTAGTTTTTTCTATAAAACTCCTTCCTCTTTTACAAATGACAATAACCCTTTTATATAAGACCTCAAGGTATGTTAGTCAATCATATCAAATGATAAGTGAATAAGTGTTAAGGATAGATATCCTTATACAACATTCTAGAATTAGACATTTTAAAAAATGGGTTGACCTATAATCAATGCACTTTACAAGATACACATGCTTTTACCAAATAGAATATTCTTTTTTCAAATGATATACATGCTTTTAAAAAAAATAATATGTTAAGTTAACAAATTTTACTTTGAGAAGCTCCTCTAGTTGTAATCTTCTATTTTTGTTGCTTCATCTTCATTACTTTGTCATGTTGCTCACCAATTAACCTGAGGTTGACAATTGGCTCCATGAAAAGATTTTCTTTTTGATTTTATAGGCCTTTCAAGTACTTTTTAGCTCTGTCAAAGGCCTATTTAATACTCATAACATCACCAATTTTCTCTTCTATAAATAGGATCATGTCCAATATTCTTTTATTATTTATCCCTGTAGTGCCTTGGATTTTGTTCTTCACCTCTTGCATGAATTGAGTACTCCTATGTTTCAATTAATCATCTATAATGAAACCCATATGACTAAGGTTAGTTGGGTTTTTGATCGATCCTCCTAGTATATGTACCATTTTACTCTCTAACTTCTTGAATTATTTAGAAATATCCTCCATACACTTGGACCATTTGTTCATATCCTTTATCTTCTCTAACAAGATAATCATATCCATGTTTAAATGTTCCAAGATGACTATTTTAAACTCAAGAGTTTGACCATCCATCAATGCTTGTGAAAGATGATATAAATTTGAACTAAGTATAGTTAATTATGATAAAAACATGAAGTCTAAAGTCTAATCTAGCATGTATATTTATAATGAAAGATAAACTACAATGATTTGATTTAAAAAATGAGTAAAAGGAAGGGTAGGGAAGAGAAGAAAGGTATCTCTGATCTTTAGTCTAGACATTATGACAAAGTTTAAATTTCATCAAAGATATACACTCAAACCAATACATGACATGAAATAGACAAAGGAATAGATCCTATCATATACTAGGAAAATGTCTAAGGATTTTGAAACAATTCATAAAAATTCAAATTCACTTTATGGATTTGCTTCCACAAGAAAATATAATTAGCACATATTAAGGAAAAGTAATGGAAATGAAATGAATCAAAAGTTTTTCAATCAACCTAACATAAGCACAAATTGAAAACTCTACATTTACACATGGACATCTAATATTCATACAAGCCATTAAAATTTAAACATCAAACCAAGTATTTGAGGAAACATCCATGATAAAAAAAAACACAAATAAATAAGAGACAATCCTTTCAGAATTCTCTTGCTTGCATTAATTTTCTCCAAATGTAGAAAGTAGCTTTTTCTCTAAAATTCCTTCATCTTTTACAAATGACAATACCCATTTTATATAAGACCTTGAGGTATGTCGGTCAGATGTATCAAATGATAATTGAATAAGTGTTAAGGATAGCTATCCTTTTACAACATTCTAGAATCAAATATTTTACAAAATGGACTTACCTATAATCAATGCACTTTATAAGATGCACATGCTTTTATAAAATAGAATATTCTCTTTTCAAATGATATACATGATTTTTTATAAAAATAATATGTTAAGTTAACAAATTTTAATTTGAGAAGCTCCTTCAGTTGCAGTCTTCTACTTTTGTTGCTTCATCTTCATTAATTTGTCATGTTTTTTCATTAATTAACCTAAGGTTGACAATTATCTCCATGAAAAGTTCTTCTTCATCTACCATGCCTTTGAAGTCCATTTCAGTTGTATCTAAGGCCTCTTTAATACTCCTAGCATCACAAATTTTCTCTTATATAAATATGATCATGTCTAAAATTATTTTATTATCTATCCCTGTAGTGCCTTGGATTTTTTTCTTCACAACTTTCATGAATTTAGTATTCTTGTGTTTGAATTTTTCGTCTTTTATCAAACCCATATGACTAAGGGTAGTTTGGTGTTTGATCAATCCTCCAAGTATATGCACCATTTTACCCCCTAACTTCTTGAAGTCTTTAGAAATATCCTCCATGCCCTTGGACCATTTGCTCATATCCTTTATCTTCTCTAACAAGATAATCATATCCATGTGTAAATGTGCCAAGATGACTATTTTAAACATTGGAATTTGACCATCCATCAATGCTTGTGAAATATGATAGTAATTTTAACTAATTATAGTGAATTATGATCCAAACCTAAAGTCTAAAGTATAATCTAGCATGTATATTTACAATGAAATATAAACTATAATGATTTGATTAAAAAATGAGCAAAAGGAAGGGTAGGGAATATAATAAAGGTATCTCTAATCTTTAGTCCAAATATTATGACAAATCTTAAATTTCATCAAAGACATGTACTCAAACCAATACATGACATGAAATAGAAAAAGGCATATATCCTATCATATACTAAGAAAATGTCTAAGGATTTTGAAACAATGAAAATAAGACCTCAAGTTAACTTTAAGGATTTGATTCCATAAGAAAATAAAATTAGCACATACTAAGGAAAAGAAATGGAAATGAAATGAATCTAAAGTTTTTCAATCAACCTAGCATAAGCACAAATTGACAACTCTACATTCACACATGCACATATAAGATTCATACAAGCCATTCAAATTTTAACATCAAACTAGGTATTTGAGGTAGAAGCCATGATAAAAAAAATACACAAATAAATATGAGTCAATCCTTACTCTTGCTTGCATTAATTTTCTCCAAATTTACAAAGTATTTTTTTCTCTAAATCTCCTTCCTCTTTTACAAATGACAATACCCCTTTTATACAAGACCTTGAGGTATGTCAATCAGTCATATCAAATTATAATTGAACAAGTGTTAAGGATAGCTATCCTTCTACAACATTCTAAAATTAGACATTTTACAAAATTGACTAACCTATAATAAATGCACTTTATAAGATGCACATGATTTTAAAAAATAGAATATTCTCTTTTCAAATGATATACATGTTTTTTTTTTAAAAAATAATATGCTAAGTTAACAAATTTTACTTTGATAAGCTCCTCTAGTTGTAGTCTTCTACTTTTGCTACTTCATCTTCATTACTTTTTCATGTTGTTCACTAATTAACCTGAGGTTGAAAATTAGCTCCATTAAAATTTATTATTGATTTATTAGGCCTTTGAAGTCCTTTTTAGATCTGTTTAAGGCTTCATTAATACTCCTATAATCACCAATTTTCTCTTCTACAAATAAGATCATGTCTAAGATTCTTTTATTATCTATCCATGTAGTGCCTTGGATTTTTTTATTCACCTCTTGAATGAATTGAGTATTATTATTATTTAATTCATCATCTTTTATCAAACCCATATGACTAAGGGTAGTTGGGTCTTTGATCAATCCTCCCAGTATATGCACCATTTTACTCTCTAACTTATTGAAGTCTTTAGAAATATCCTCCATGCCTTTGGACCATTTGTTCATATCCTTTATCTTCTCTAACATGATAATCATATCCATGTTTAAATTTGACAAGATGACTATTTTAAACTCAATAATTTGACCATCCATCAATACCTTGATCAATTATTTTATCTTGTTTCTTGAATCATGACATTGATTGATATTTTGCACAACCATGGAATGTTGCTTGGACCTTATAGATTTCATAAGGTTTAATGTGTCATAAATTATTACTTAAAACTTATTTACCATATCCATTAGTAATAATATGATAAATTACTCCTCTAAGTCCTTATTTTTCTACTTTAGGCCTTTAATAACTATTTTCAAGTATTTTTATTATGCTTGAGCTAGATCCAATATATACTCCTCAAATATTGGATCCTCACTAGGTATATATCCCTTATCTTGGGTCAAATTATTCAAGGGATCCCCCTTTTTATATGGAGTCTCTTCACCACCTTGCATGACTATTTTCTCGATCACCCTTTACAAACTAATAGTACTTGGATCAAACCTAACCCCAAATAAATATTGGGTCACATGTGGAACTGGGATTTATACTTATGATTCAATTGATTGACTTAGATTATCTAATATCTTTACTTCTTATTATTATAGAGAAATGATCCATGGATTTAATTCCTTCTATGTTGGGATGTTAATAACCTTCACCATAGTCCATGGATGTTGAATAGTGGGAAGATTTTATAACCTTGGTTCATAAATAAATCACTTAAGAATAAGTAGACCATATAATATGTTTTATTCAATAAACAAGTTGAATTCACTCAAAATTGGTGTAATAGTTACCTTTGGATTTTTTGCCTTTGGAATAATGGCCATCTCAATTTTCCTTTAGGGTTGTCAATAACCATCAAGTCTAATGACCTTATCTTATCCTACTTGAATTCCTAAACCTCTACCTCTTCATATAAATATATCTCATAAGTCATATATATAATCCTAAGTGAATCTTAAATAGATTCATTGGGATCTAATGCTATCAGATGCACCTCTTCTTGAGGTAAGTCTTGCTCTACTAGTTTTGAAGATTTAGGGATTGATGAACTAGAAGCAGTTTCATCTAGCCTTATCTCATCATGCCTATCCTCTATTAGTGACTTTGATGAGGGAATATTAGAATAAAATACATTAATCAAGTGATGTTTCATGGGACATAATTACCATCTATCTTCCATTTTTCGGTCCCTATCCAATCTAGACTCAGGCCTTATGTTGTGTTCCTTTAATCTCCTAAAAACTTCATAGCTTGAGGATGATTTAATGTATATAAAGTTAAATTAAATATGATCATAATCATATGGTACATTAAAAATGCCCTTGATCTTCAAATGTTATTTTACCCTCCCATAAGAGTCCCATTGTCTAAGTTCATCAATTTGCAAATTGAAATACAATATATGTTTTGTGGTAGCTTCAATGTGATCCCACTATTTGAAAGTGTTCTTGCCAATTGTCATGGGGAAAATATGTAGGAGACCCTTACTTTTGATCTAAAAAATTCCATCAGTCACATTAAATAACTGATAGGCTATCTCTTATTTTTCTAATTCATCAGGTACATGAATTGATAATTTGAGAGGATTACTTTGCATTCCCTCAATCCTTATGACAATGCACTATGGATACTACCATATGTCCCCTATTTCTTTAATATAATTTTTTATTAAATGGATCACTCCCATCATAGGAATACCATCTATAGCCTCACTTAATTTAGGTTAGACATAATCAAAAATGAAGTGGATGTGGTCTCTATACTTATAAATGTACAATTTGGAGTAGTACTGGGAAATGGTCTGAGTACCATTTGGAGACCATTATCTTTGATTGAGAATCTTTGTGATTTCATATAGGGAATATATTATATAGGACATCATGTAAAACTTAGTCCTCTTCTTATTATTTATTGTATGTATGTATGTATGTGTGTATATATATATATATATATATATATATATATATATATATCTTATTAGGGAGATACTAATTATATAACCTAATGGGGGAACCATTACCTTTTAAAAAATGAAATACACCATTGGGACCCACATTAGATCTACATATGTTGTAGTTTCACACCCATAAAACTTATTTAGAATGGTCATCACCATCCAAACTCCAAGTCTAAACTGTCTCATAGGGATATTTTTAGCAAGGTCTACAATAACTTGGTTATCAAATTCCAAACACATAGTTAGGGTATCCATCATATTGTGCTTCTTAGCGCATGAATTATTTGAGGTTAGGTCAATCTAAGGCTTAATAAATTTTTAGTTAGACTCAAATGAAATTAGGGATATTTAATAAATTTTATTTAGATTATGTTCATTAATCAAAATGCCCTTGTCTATTTTATCTACTTTAAAAATGGCACCATGAACATCAATGCAATGAAGTACCTCTAGTTTAGTAGCTTCATAGTGAAGTAAAATAGTATGTATGGTCACAATATCATCATAAAGTCTCTTTAATGGGAGGATATTTTCTTATTCCTTGGTGATAGCTAGTTGGTTTTCAATTATCTAGAACAATTTGGAGCAATTATCATCCCCTATGTTCAAATAAGTAGCTACAAATTTTGTCTCTTTAAACACTCATCCTTTGACATATAATGTCAAATATAACTCAACTTCTTGATTTTATACATGTTTAAGAGTCTCCATTTCTATAATTCTAATTGAATTATCTCTTTGTAGATAATAATCCAACTCTTTAGGCTCAAACCAGTGAATCTAAAGATAATTAGGGATTTCCATATATTTTAGATTTTTTTTTTAAGTTAACATAAATATTTAATGATGGAAATAAAGTTATAAATGTGATATTTTATGGATTAGATTGCATTTGGATTGAACATTTATACCTTTTGTATATTCAAGTCCACAATATATATGAATATGATGTGATCTACTTATGTGGCAATGCCATGCCATGTTGTTTATCTATTTAAAATATGATCATTGTCATTTTTTGGACATGTGCCATTACCTCATGAAATATTGAATCTCAATAAAATTCACATTATTTATCTCTTAAGAAGTCCTCTAGCCTTGAATTTAATTATAGTCATTGATATTTAATCTAGGCTTATGAGACTATGCCACTTGGTAACTCCATGGGCTCTATGTGTACCTTACCAAAAATATCTATTGCCTTAATGATTTCATGTCACATGGTATAATTTCATGTAATCAGACCCATTTGACTCTTTGAATCACTTCTCACCATTGATCTTGATTATAAGATAAAATGTGAATCATTTATCTTCATCTGTAGGATCAAACTTGCACAGTTAATCTGCTAACTACATGATCAAGCACATATCATTGATATCCATATTTATTCATAATATCACATGTGGGATATTGATTTTCTTGATCATTCACCATGATTGTAACACTTTTCATCTTAGAGTTCCATCTTAGGATCCTTGAATTTTTGACTTGATGCTCGTCACTAGATCTACTTTGTTCGATTGGATGTTCTCCATTGATCTTGATCTTGACTTATTAATTTCAAGATTTGAAGTGGATCATTGATATTCTATCTAAGATCCTAAGATTTTTCCATTTTTTGATGTTGCATTTTCTCAAATCTATGAACAATGAAATAAATGAAGTAAAGATTCAGATATATAGAGACTTAGGGTAAATTTTAGACCAAGGTTTTAGACATGTTAATAAACATGATTTAAATTTAGGATAAAATTTAAAATAATTTTAAGATATAATAAAATGTTCCCATGTAAATTTAAATCCCTTTCAAAATAAAAATAAAAATAAAGCATCTACACTAAAGTTTTTAACACTATTTAAATATGGATTTAATCAATTGATAATGATTAAAGATTAACAAAAGGGTCAAGTAAGCATTAAAGCATAAAACCCTAAACATTGTTCTAAAACATGGAAATACAAGAATCAAATTTTAGTAAAATTAGATAAATTCAAAAATAATTATATGAAAATATGTCAATTAATCCATATGAGAACCATGATATTCAAATAATACACTTTGATTAATTTGAATACATAATTTATAACACAATTTGCAAAATTGAACAAGGATCCTCATTTTTCATAAATGGGAGTATGTTGAACTCAAAAAGTCATAAAGGGGAAGTATCTTACCCCATTATCAAATTTAGAATGGCTTTTTGTCTTAGGGTGACCTTATTGAACAGATTGTATGGCATGCCAAGTATCCATTTTCTCTACTTGGATTGGGTGACATTATTAGATATGATAATGACTAGCAATGTAACATTTGCCTCAAGATAAATTATTAGTTTCAATTGCAGGGAATAAATTATACATAAATCCAAGAGGCTCAATTCAGTTGGTCATTTATATATGATGTCTTATCTTCTAGATGCAGTAATGGGCACATTATATTGGGACCTAGGCAAGCTTTGGATCCCAATCATAGACTACATAAAGAATTTAATTTATGATTACTACTAATTAATGCATGTATATGAATATAATAATATATTGTCTAAATTTATGAGGATATGTATCCTTAATTATGGTAGGAAATTCATGAGGCTCCACTACCCAGAATTAGAAAAAGCATAGTAGATACACTAGCTCCTCAAGCTCACTATTGGATGGATCAAGAATATATGGTGATCATGGTTTTTAGTGATAAATTACACCCCTTGTGCCTCCAAAAGTATGTACCAGATAATCTTGTGGAGTAATAATTACATATCAACTTTGGTGGACTGTGGAGGAGGATTTGATTAAACAAAAGAAAACACATTCTATGGATCTCACATGATCATTAGCAAAATGTGTTATACCATGAGGAATAATTTTGGGGATGTAATAAAAATGAAAAAACATTATCATTTACCTACCTTTCCACATAAATATTGGGACCCCCATGGTCAGATCCAAAATCATATCTAGTGCTTTGGTATCCAATACCAACATGTCCCCTATGACTATGATTTTCTATTCATGAATGCAAACGATGATTCCTAGGTATTATAAAGGGAAAAAACTGTAGGCCTTAAGGAGGATTATTTGAGGATTATATAGTGAGAGCCTTAAATTTTAGTTTAGGAAATGCATACTAAGCTTCCACCTCCTTAAGGATGGGATACTTTTGACTTATGGGGGAATATACCCCAGTAACAAGAAAAAATATAAGAAGGGCCTATCCAAGGACTTCCCTTACTATTTAAGGCTATTAATAAGGAGCTTATTTGATTAATATTAATCTTAAAGGATCCCAAGGGGATCTAATTGACTTATATTCCTTTGATGTAGAGGACCAAGAGCACCCAACTACATTGACATTGTAAACATCTATAGTTGTATTGGTTACAAAGGAATATATGGTGCCAGAGTTTGATACTAACTCAACTCAGAGAGCCTCCTCCTCACCATTAAAAAATAATATTTGATACAAGAGGAATCTAAGGCCTCCTTCCCTCATAAATAATCTAATTACTGAGGAACCACAAATAGATACACCTTTAATCCAGAAACAAATGGAGATAGAATAAGAATTAGATGAATAAAAGAAGTTAAAAATAGCCAAGGAGTTAGTCCTTATGATTAATTAATGGAATATACCAAGCCAAGATGACAAATTAGGTAAGAAGGCTTAGCATTCAAATCCTTCTTCCCAAGATTCCTCATTTTTTCCTATTTTTGGTTTAGTTCCTATTAATGTTATTTTGAGAACCCCATTGCTCACTCCAAAATTTGAGGATGTCACTTCCACCCATGATATTTCAATATCCTCCATTGATACCTTGAAAATAAATTTTATCACTCCCAAAAAGAAAAGGATTGTTATATCACCATTGTTTCATTTTTCCCCATAGTGCCAACCACATTCATTATTGCCACCATTATTGATATTCCCTTTGGGACTTTCATAGTTTAAACCGTGAAGAATAAAAGGGAAACTAAGAAAATTAAAACAATGTTGGCCAGCTCTCAGCTCCATGTCTCTTCTACATAGATTAATTCACCAATACTTTCTATCAGTTTATTTGAAGAGACTATTAACATATCCTTAGAGAAGGGAAAAAGGGGTAAACAAATTTTTATAGTCCATCCACTCCCCCAATATGGAGGTGTGGATTGGTCCAAAATCATATGGCCATCCCTTCTTAACACATTTCTCAAAGGAGTAATAGATAAATCAATAGAAGATCTAAAGGTGAAGGATACAACTAAGGAGACATAATCAATAAACCCAACCCAACTAGTGATTATTCCATGAGCAATTGATCTTAGAGCAAAGGCTTTCTAAAAGCATAATTTCAAAATTATAAAACTGACATCTATAATCTCATTGTTTGATAATCCCTTATGGAGAATTCAAAGGGTAAGAAGAAACTTGAGGATGAATCTAGAAGGGAAATTATTCTTGAGGAAAGGTAGGAGGTAAATGCCTTATCTAAGAGAAAAGAACAGGTAGCTGGGACAATCCCCCTACATAGAAGATTTTAAGTCCTTGATAGAAACCCACAATGATGATATGATAACATTAAATGAGGGGACATACATGAAAAATCAAGAGATGGAAAAATAACTACAGAAAATCAAGGAATATTAGAAAATAGTCCATATTATAGTAGGAATTGAGACTGAAGTTCAAGAAGCTACTTCAAATGTTATAATGTTCTTGAGGCACTTGAGGTAATAAGGGCTGAATTGGCCCCTGATATAGCTCAAATGTATCAATTTTTTAATTATTTAAATCAAGATAAGAATACATTAAAATTATTGATTTTGTACACTACTAGTAAGGCATACATCCATATGGACCTAATGATTCCATTGGAGACATCTAATTCCTTGAATTTGGTGGTCATTAGAATGCAAAAATCTAGAGAGTGGGTGATACTAGTTGGGGTAGTAATTCCAAAATATTCAAGAGCATGAAACCCTCATCTTGTATATTTTAAATGATTTGAAACCATCAAAGTCAAGGGGTACTACTGATAAGCTAATTATCAAAATCAATTTTGACCAACTCATTCAAGAAGCATTTGAGAACTTTAAGCAATGTTTACAAGGGCTAGTATTGGAGGATATTGAAGTTCAATTGAGTTTTTATAGAAAGAAAGAAATATAAGTTGAAATTTTCAAGATCAACTTCCAAAATATGAAGGATGAACTTGTAAAACTCTTAGATAAAGTTAACAAGGTGCATAAACCCTCATTACTTAACCTAGATATCATAAGGCAATAACATTATGTGGGTCACTAATGTTATCTTGAGATAAAAGTGAAGAAGAAGAAGACTGAGGTTTTTACATCTAGTTCAGTGCCAATACAAACAATGACCACTCCTACTAAGGTTAACACATCCATGCATATTTTCACTTAGCCTTAGTTGAAAGGCCATTTTGTGTCTATCAATTCAATGTATTTGCACTAATTTTATACTAGTAGTTTTATTATGTTAAAACTTAATGTAAAATTTGATAGATTTATATTTTAAACATACACATATTGCATAATATTGTAAAGGCTGACTTTAATTCTTGATAAATGTAAGGTAAATTTATGTATACATTACATATAGTTTTTAAACTACAGTTAGAACTGAGATTATAACTACGCCATGTAATCAAAAAAATTCACGTACTTGGAAGATGAGGTGACCCCTCCCCAAGTCTATTGAAACATATGTAACCCATATTTTTAAAGGGTCAAAAAATTTCAATATAGAACTAGAATCATTTCTTGATTATTAGTGCATGTGTTTGTGTATTTTCTCTTGAAGCTGTATGTAATTAGGATTAATAATTTTAATTGTTTGATTCAATAATTCTTATTATACAATATCTCTGAGTAATTATTTATTGTTATGATTAATATTCTATTTATATATCTACAAAATATATTGAATAATTAGCAATTATGTTGATCATTTTCAAGTAAGTTGATTATTTCATGTTTCTAAGTGTGTAGAGGTGCTTTTAATGATATAGTTTTATGCGTATGTGAAATAAATATCTCAAATACCTCCCTATTCTGAGTCATAATCTCCTAAGTAAGGGTGTGAAATATCTACTCTAAAATGAGAAACCTTTGACTAAGATCCCTAAGTTTCTTATATGAAACTATTGTAGATTGCTTGATCATATATGTTTATGTATGTGCAACAGCTACTAACACACATACATTGGTTTTGAAAGCACTTATCCACTTAGAATCCATCCTGAGAGGTGATTATTGAAGCCATAGAATCCTTCTTTCTTGCTCTACCCTTCCTTTTTTTTGATTTTATTTTTGAGATCTACCCACTCTATATTAGTAACCATCTATCCACCAACTTGCCTAGTTTTGAATTTCTTTTAGAAACCATTCAACATCCTTAATAACAAATTGCATGCCCTATTTTCTATTCCATCACTGGGTTGTTAAAATTACATACCTTCAACTCATACCCTAGATTAGAATTTACCTCCATTGAGATCTTGAAATGTTAGAGGCTACCTCATTACTAATTAGTGAACATAAAAGTGACATCAACAAATATGTTCCCTCTTTTGAAATGCAAGTAACTTTGCCTTCATGTTAAAATGTAAGGCAACATTTTTGTTTATTAATCATTCATCCTATTTATTTTAACCATGATCCTTTGTAGATACTAAAATTTTATTATATATAGTATCTCAATATTATACACTTGACAAATACCTCAAATATCTACCCTTCAGCTCTATAACTTCTTGATACTTAAAGACTCACATTTTCCATCTCATTTACATAACTACTTATCTTTTGTCCTAAACCTATCTTTTGATGGCATATATCACATGTACACTACATCAAGATTAAAATATGATTTATATCTTTCACTATTAGTTATAAACTTCATTAAATTTTTATCCTATCAAACACTACCATGTAGGGAGACTAGTGTTGACATTAGTGTTTAGATTCCTTATTTTGTATCTATACCTCAAAATTCATCCAATTGAAAATATTTTGAAACATATGGGTCAACCCATTTTTGATACCCCCTTAACCTATAGTGAATCGATGGATATGTTTGTTGACTTGTGGCTTGCATACCTTCATATTATCTTATTACATTTCTTGATGTTCATAATATGGTTGTCCTATGGAATAACCAAGGATACACAGAGTAAATATAGGAGGTATTGGTTATTATTTTATCACCATATTGTAAATTATTCTCTTATTGCATTATTATGGAGGTTTCCCCCTCAAAGTCTCATTTATATGTATTAATCATTCTAATGTTCTATCAATTATTGTGTGGATATATTATCTCTACTCTCATTTATGTGATATATTATTCTATTGTATGAACATCTAAGTAATTTCAATACAAGTTGTACAAGATATTCAATTTTTAAATTTTATGTGATATTTTTGTTTAGATATAATGTTGTGAATCTTATATGAATTGATGGATTAAAAAAATATAACTTTTGACCTGGGAATAACTTTTTTCATCACTACAATATTGTAAAAATGCTTGTTTTTTAAATAGTAAAAAAATAGTCTAAATTTTTTTTAACCTTTTGTGAATTAGTATTTATTAGATTCATCTTATAAAGTTGATTATAATGATATATTTTATCGATATAATTTTTAGGCCAAAATGTTTTCACCCTTGTGCATAGTAGTAGTATTTTTATTCATCTTGGTGAGGCAATTAAAATAGTGTCATTTGTTTATACACTTTTTTTGAGGTTGAAACCCTCCTATGGTTTGTTATTTAGGCTAAATATTTTTCACCCTTATGTACATTAGCAATTGTTAGATTAATATTAGTGAGGTAATCATAATGGTTTAATTTTTTGATACACTTTTTTGGATGTTGAACCCATCATATGGTTTGTGCATGGCTATTCATACCACTTATAGATGCAACAAAAATAAATAAACTCCTATATCTACTAATAAGGATGACATGGAGTTTGGAACTTTTGATTTGCATATTTTAGAGGTTGTTCAACAAATTAAATTAGATTTATATGGGATGGTATGGAAATATGATATTGATGCATTTAAAGGGGACCTGAATGGATTGTGAGATCAATTGAAATAAATAACTAGGAGATTGACCAACTTTATATATCAACCTTTTTAAAATAATACTCCACCACTCTAGTTTGATTCTCCTCCTCAAAACAATCACAATAATAATCTTGTTCTAAAGATGATATTACCAAAACTAGAACTATGTAAGTTTTATGGTAATGATCCACTCACATAGATCACTCAAATTAAAAATTTATTTTATCTACATCAAACTCCATGTTCACAAAATGTGGTCATGGCTTCTTTATAATTTGAACCTGAGTAGTTCATTTGGTATCAATGGTTGTGAGTTAAAAATAAAAAATGGTATCTTGATTTCATGGTTTGTATTTTCTAATGAAATATAACTCCGTTATCACAATAATGTCTTAGAAAACTAGTTTAGCTAGCTAGCTAAACTACACCAAGTAGGTATTGTAAATAATTATATTCATTAATTTTAGAATATATTATTATATGTTATAGACATCATTAAGTAAAATATGACTAACCTATTTTTATATGTCCTTAAAGATAAAATTTAATTGGAAGTTCACAAGCTTTACCCCCAATTTAGTAATTGAAACCATCCCAAGGGCATGCATGGTAGGGTAAAAAGAAAAGCTCAAACAAAGGCCTTTCACTAATGTTCATGAATGCACTCTTAAAACACCATAATTTCCTCATCATATTGACTGAACCCTCAAATAATCAAGGAAAATAATGTGAAATGTTTGTGTTTTGATTGTGATAGCAAATGGAGCAAAGTACCTTTTTGCAATAAAAAGAAGTTATTTTAAATTGAAGGTTCCAATGAGGATGATGAAGATGATGAATCCTTAGGTGTAGGTTTAGTAAACCTAAGGATGAATCTAAAGGTTATAAACATACTATTTTTTTTCATGCATTTTAAGGTATTAGTACTCCTCAAACTCTTAAGGTGGTGGGTTCCCTTAAGAAAATGAAGGGAATATTGATTGATTATGGGAGTAGAACACAACTACATCAACAATATTTTGGATAATCATTTGAATTGTTTCATTTACCTAGCTCCATAATTTTAGGTCATGATTAAAAATGGTGGTACTATAAATGATTCTTAAAAATTCCATGGTATTAATCTTGCTATATGAGACTACCTATTATATTCTCCTATGCTTTCTATTCCTATGGAAAGGGATAACATTATTTTGGGAGTGAAATGTCTCAACACTTTGGTCAATATTGATATGAATTTATAGGATATATCCATGAGCTTCCATTTATAATGCACAAAATTTAAAATATGTGGATTATAGGATAAATATCCATAATTGGTTAGTTCCTATCAAATGATGAAGATTCTCAAAAGAGGTGGTGAAGGATTTATGGCACGGTTGTTTTCCATAAAATTTAAACCAACCAAGTATTTTATCCATCTTGATTTATAAATGATGTTGGGTGACCATTATATTATATTTGGTGACATGCCAAAAAGAGTTCCACCAAGATAAGTTGATGATCATGCCATTAGACTACTTAATAGAAGTAAACCCCCCAACATCAGACCCTAAAGGTATCTCTATTCCATAAGAGTGAAATTGAAAAGATGGTATAAAAGATATTAGAGGTAGGAATCATACAACACAACTAAAGTAAATATTCCTCCCCATTGGTCATGGTGGTATAAGAGATATTGGAGGTGGGAATCATACAACACAATTAATAAATATTTCTCCCCATTGGTCATTGTGCATAAGAAGGATGAAACTTAGAGGATGTACCTAAACTATAAAGAACTCAATAAGTAAACCATCAAAGATAAGTTTATTATTCTAGTAATTAATGGTTTTGTATATGAATTGCATGGTGTATTTTATTTTATCAAATTATATATTTTCTCTAGGTATCATTAGTTTGAATTTGCAAAGCGAACATATCTAAACAACTTTTATAACTCATGAAGGCCATTATAAGTTTATGGTCATACCTTTTGGCCTCACAAATGCTCCATATACATTTAATATTTTAATGAACATTAATTTTTAGATCATTTTTGAGAAAATTTGCATTGATTTTTTTATGAAATTATCATTTATATAAAATTTGGGAAGACCATTTAAAGCATGTGAAATAGGTGATCTACTATAACAAATCAACATTATGCAAATCCTCAAATGTGATTTTGGCATATGAGAGGTGAATTACTTGGGTCATATTATTTCATATGAAGGAGTGAAATTTTATCCTAAAACAATCCAAGACATTATGGAGTGGTAGGTTCCCAATACCTTAAAGAACCTCTAGGGATTTCTAGTACTAACTAGTTATTATCCCACATTTACTAGTAATTTTTGGAATGAATTATTTGAATATTTGGGCACCTATTTTACTCATATCGCATCCTATCAACCTCAATATAATGGAAAAATAGAGGTGGTTAATAAATTTTTATAAATGTATATTCATTTTTTTAATAAATAGGACAAATGGGTTTATTACATGCCATTTGTACAATGGTGGTATAACACTTATTTTCAAACTTCCTCCAATATGTCTCCCTTTATATAATTATATGGGTATCACCCCCCCACCCCCCCCCCCCCCCTACCAATCACTTAAACCTTGATGGTGCATCCCAAAATGTGAGTTGTTAAGGAACACATTAACCATCAACATGATGTACTCATTAGTTTGTAAGATAATTTAGCAATGTCACAAAATATAATGAAGTAGCAAGTAGATCAACATTGTAGTGAATGAAATTTTGACATAGGTGATTGATACTTTGTGTATTTAAAACTATATAAGAATATTTCTATGAATTAATATAATAAAGATAACAAGTTGTCCTATAAGTACTATGCCCTTATTATACCTTATATAAAATTGGTAGTGTGGCCCACAAGCTAGAATTATCCCCATCTACTCCCATACATTTGGTATTTCATGTATCTTACCTGAAGAAATCCTTCACATGTGTATTAATAAACTTTGGAGTAAAATTATTATGGAATATTTTATCAAATAGAATAATTTTCATTCTAAATATGAAACATGGGAGGATGAAGCATTCATGCAGTAACATCTTGTTTTGATTCAATGTTGAGGATAATGTTGTTATAAAGGGGAGGGGCATGATACGAACTTAACCTATGTTGTGTCTATGGATATATGTGGCTAAATTTTGTATTACATATATTCATATTATATTACTTTAATTCTTAATTTTATGATCATGGTCAACTTATGGAATAACCATGGATAAGTAGAGTATATATAGTAGGTAGTGATTAGTTTTTTATCATCATATAGTGAATCATACTCTTATTAAATTATTGTGGAGGTTTCCCCCTTGAAGTGGCTTAGTTACATGTATCAAACATTATGATATTATATAAATTATTTTGTGGATCTATTATCTATACTCTCATTGATGGAATATATTATTCTACTGCATAAACATTTAAGTACTTTCATTACATTTTTCTTATCTAACCCTTCCATGAGATATTTCCAAAAGGTGTGGTATAAATACAAATAAAATCATAATAATTATCTATATATAAAATACCAAAAAATCACTTATTTAATCTCATTTAAATTTTACAACTGAGTTTTACTTCCCTATTTCCATATCAGCCATGGGAGCAATCATATTACAAGTTTGAATCATTCAAATAAAAATCCATGAATAGTATTTGTCAAGTAACAACTTATATCATTTCATGACCTTGTATGTAAAATATTTCACCCTTATGCACACACAAGCCCACTATTATTGGATAAATACATATGTATGAGTCCCTCCTTGGAGTATTTTATATGTAAGTAGTGCTCATTGACATAGGGGTCCTTGAGGTCAGCTTGAATTTATGAGCCTACTCACCCATTTTTGGCAAGGTGGCATGACCTTGGGTGAATAAATAGGTTTTTATCTATATATATTCATACATATATTTTTCATTCAATCCATACATATCAACAAAAAGGTGATAGAAAACCCTAATACATCTAGGTGATCACTTCTAAATATAACAAATATTTCATATAGGATAGAAGCATCTAATCTAATGTTAGGATCTTAAGCATAAGTCTAAATGTTCCTACATTTATAAATATCATATTTACCTATGAATATATAAACAAGATAAGTATTATCTCTTCTTTGTGTTGAAATTAGTATAATATCAATCAACATTATACTTTTTATATCTAGTAATTTTCCAAATTGAGTATATTGTGTTATCTAAATTAATTTAGTTTGCCTAATTTAGAATAGTTTTATTCATTAATTTGATTAGGATAATATAACCCATTA
The DNA here is from genome assembly GCA_037957365.1 of Torreya grandis. NCBI lineage: Eukaryota > Viridiplantae > Streptophyta > Pinopsida > Cupressales > Taxaceae > Torreya > Torreya grandis. The sequence continues at coordinate 126,820 of JARHVA010008247.1, read as the reverse complement.
ACCCTTAACTATCCAAAATAAATAAAAGGGGTTCAATATTTTGTGAACCCAAACTCTATGTCTTCTTATGAAAACCCTCTCTTTCCCTAGGATTTTCTAATTTATGATTTCTCAACTATAAAAATCTTAAAAATTAGATTTGAATTTATTAAAAATAAATAAACCATGCTCAATATGGATACATTTAATAGATATTTCATTGAAAAATATGTGATGGTATTCATTGCTTTCTATTTTCCATGCATTGATAAATTAGTCAAAGGCATAATCCAATTATTTAAATAAATTTGTAAAAATAGAGTAAAATTTCTCTTTGAAACTCATTTTAAAATAATTTATAATCGATATCTCAGTACAAACATGCATGCTCTCAACCTTTTTTCCCTCTTATATGTTATTCTAGTGATAACTACCATCCCACTCCCATTATTCTCCTATGATTATATTGGATTTCATGATCCATGTTATCACTAAATAAAAAGGAAATCATTCCAAACCTATTATGCCACATGTTAATAGACAACATGTTCCTCCTAAGCCTAAACTAATAATCAAGTCTCAAGGATATTGTCTTGTCAACTAATTACACAATACACATGGTAAGATATTAATCTTAGATCTTTTGAAGCAATCAACTATTTATAAGGATGTATTATATGAAGCCTTGAGTTAAACTCGAGTACCAAGTAACTTAGAACCATCTTATTTTCTATATATTATGAAACATATCAAAAAAATGCAAACCTCTTCACTTTTGATCATAAATATTTACCCTAAAAAATATCATTAACCAGGGTTTGACTTTATTCATACAAGTTAGCATTCATAATAAAGGAATCAATAGAATTTTAGTTGATAATGGATCTAGGATAAACATTTTTAGCACATAATTATAAACAATAATGGGAATTAACACAAATATTCTACAAAAAATTTATATACCTAACAAAGGATTTGATGATTCATGTAACCCACTAATTGGCCAAATCGCATTAAGTGTGACTTTAGGACCAAAAATAATATAAACTACATTATAAGTAATGTATCAATAATTACATTATAACTTACTCTTGGGTATACCTTTGATACAGATAATGAAATTTTTACCATTTACATTACATCTATGTGTTAAATTTATACATGATGGAACATTATAGATAATGCCAATTGATGATGAACCCTTCAAATTTTGTAAATTATTGCATTCTGACATGGAATGGGTTCCTAAAATGATAAAAAATAAATAATATGTTACAATTGAGAGTATACCAACTTATTATATGGGATATTAAATAAAAATAAATCATTATCACAAGATACTCATAAGGCACTAACCCCCTGGTTGCACATAGGTACACATACTACACTAGAAACTCAACTAAAAGATAAAGAATTAGAGTAAAAACCATTACCATAGGAACCAATGATACTCAAATAAAAATAATATCAAACATTTGAGATTCCTTTAGTGTTCAATATTGAACAAAATGATGTCAAAGCTTTAGATTATTATGATAGTGATGATGATGTTCCTCATGATATAACAAATAAATAATTTCATAAACTAAGTTTTGATCTACTTAATCATCTCTTAAATAACCTATTTACACCTACAGTTCATGGAATATATAATGTAAATCCATATATAGAAATTAAAGAACCAAATATAGATAAGGGCAAAGAAAAAATAATATATGAACATGTAAATGCTTGCTACTTAATCCATCCACCTTGTCTAAAAAATTAAATTCAAATTTGTAATGGATAAACATAGATACATTCATGTTAATGATGTTTAATATTCATGTAGGTATACATAACATATTGTATAGATTATAGTAAAATAAGGTGATCCTTATATAATACTGGTTATATTACCTAAACATAATATGATACCTTTACCTCCTGACAAATGTAGATTAAGAAATAAACTCATTTGAAAATAAGGATCACCATATTATGATTATCATTGGATCATCAAACATGACACAAATCATTATGAGGCATTGAAAAACTAGATAAAAAAATTAAAAAAATTGAAGGACATGAACTTATTATGCTATAAAAGTTGAAAAGACTTTTGATATTTGATATTCCAAAAGATAAAGGTAAAATGGATAATACTTATAAATTCCCATGACACAAATATCTAACTATTAATTAAAATATTGTTGGTGATTATTATCTTCACCTCAATATTGATACAAATAATTGGGACATAATTCTTAGTGTTATACAACTATGATAGTTGGGCCATGATATATATGAGTTAAATCAATTCCGACTCTTTCAATAATCCCTTGGACACATTATGTTACCAGCAGCATGTGAATCAAAAGTGGTTGATACCACCATATGGGTAATGAACCAAAAACCAAATTTTATCTTTATTTTTGGTCAGTAGTGGTTAGTCGAGATGAAGGAAACTTTTATTACCACATATATGAAGATAATTTTCTAATATTAAGACAAAGATATATATTCCCAGTGATGTATACAATGATAAAACCATAATAATAACTATCAATACCAAATTACCAAAAATATCAAAACACTGACAATGATAAAACATAAATGATGGTGGAAAATAAATGATCAACCTGATAGTCCTTTATACCCTAAGCTAGAGGATTCATTGAACTAGTTATTCTACATGACAAATATTCAAAAAATAAAAAATAAAAAATTAAATCAAAAAGTTGAAAAAGATAAATATTTCAAGAAAATAAAAAAAACATTTAAATAATTCAAAAATACAAAAACCATTTAGCACACACATGTTTAGTAACACCTTGGCATAAATTTTGTTTACTTTATCTTAGTATATATAATATAATTTATTTTTTATATGGATATATGTTTTGCACATACATGAGTGTGATATAGGCATACACTAGATCCATGATACATGCAGATGCAGATGTGGGACTTTTCCTCTTCTTGCATAACACACTATGTTAGGGGAATATTACTTATATTTCATCATGATTTGATACATATTATATTTTTTTATGATCAATTTACATTATCATGTTGAGTTTAATACTAAAACTTACACATGTCTATAATCATGCTTACATTTTACACCATGTACTTGATATGTAATGTTACATGACATTTTTACTAACACATATATGTAGGGACTAATATGATATGATTATGTTGGTTTATTATACTTCATTTATTCACATTATCACTTCCTTGAGTGTGCTTCTTATTTTCTATTATCTTTCTTGTGAAACATTTAAATATGTTCCTTACCTATGGTCTCTTGTGACACTAAGTGTTTTTTTGTATGTGTGGACATTTGAATATGCCCTCCTTTCAAGTGTGTGACATTTGAATATTTACCTTGTTTGTAATATCATTATACCCCTTTTATGTGACATTGAGTTTTATTGTGTGTTTGATTGATTATTATTTGAATTGGTAATATTAGTTTATATATTTTTTCACGATCCATATCATTCATGTTATGGCTTGTTGAGATCATATATTATGAGCTTCATTGATATATTTAATTAGACATGATACTCCTCTATACTACATGATTCATACATATATAATATAGTTATCTTATTCTTGTAAGGTAAGGTGACTATAATATTCCACACTCCTCACCTCAAAATGGTGTGTATTAGTGTGGGAATGACATAGAGATATGACTACACATATATACATTAGGTATAATTTAATATAGTTTAGATAATTTAGATATACACTTGGGTTAGAATCTTATACATTTAGAACTATTTTTTAACATATTTAGGATAAAATTATTCAAATTTGTGAAAAATACTATACGTAATTATATATCATTAGTTATATTTTATATAATATTTAAACTTGAGACACATTAGAGGTGCATATGCCATACAAGTGCATTAAAACTTTAAAATACATATTCAAAACATTTTACCAAGAAGCATTATTTTTATCTTTTCATGTCTATAGTAGTTGGCTCATTTGAGTAGTGTGATTGAGATTCAATTCCCTCAATTTCTTTATCAATACTCCCATTTTTCATGTTTAGTTGGTTATACCAGTTAACTTGGATTTATTATACATTCACTTGAGTTGTGTAATTGAGATTTAGTGACCTCAATGGCCATGTCACAACTCACCCTTGCACCAGAATGGGGGAATAATTATCATCCAATTTTCCTCTCCAAATCACCAAGGTTTAATTATGAACCTCTCTTATACCCAATGCTTCATAATATACCATTTTAAAAAAAAAAAAATCTAAGGGGTAACATGGTTGCATCAATGTATAGGTGTACTCCTTCCTTGTTCTCTTTAATTTTCAAGAATTTTAATTATTAAATTACATATTAAATTAAATAATTATATTATAACATGATTTTGGTTAAAGTTCATACACCAATAACCAATTCATCATAGCTCAATCAAATCCAAGGTGTGTTGTACACACCTAGGTATGTATTTATTCCCTTTAGCTTAGTAATTATAGCATTTTGCATTACTAAATTAAAGGGTGGGAAATGTAGACACTAAATTTTTTTATATATAATCTTAGTATTTTACACTTTAAAATACTGATCATGGCTCTACCCTTAAATTATATGACTTCATGTTGTTGAAAGACTCACATTCACCATCTCACTATGCCTAATTGCTTATCTTATGGCCTGACCCCTTCATTTTAATTACCTAGATCACCTGTACACTATATCAAGATTAAAATATGATTTAGATCTTTCACTTTTAGTTATAGACCTTCATCATTTTTCTATCCATCCAGACATTACCATGCACATAGGGACACTAGCATCAATGTTGTTGTTAGATACCTTATATAGTGTCTATACATCAAAATTCATCTAAATTATAAATATTTAAAAAGGTTTGGTATAAATATAAATCAAACCCTACACATTATCTATCAAAAACAAAGCAAACATCTATTCAAGTTAATTAAAATTACACAATAGGGTTATACTACCCTATCCTTCCCTATTTCTATATTAGTCAAAAGAGCAGCCATATTATAAGTTTTAACCATTTAAATACATTATTTGTAAATTTAAAAGTTATATCAATACATTCCCTTACATATATCATATTAGACCCTTGTAGACACACAAGTCCACACTTAGGGGAGAACTACATGTGTCTAAGGACCTCTTTACAGTATCGGCTATCTAAGAAATGCTCATTCGCAAAGGGGTCTTTAAGGTCAACAAGAATTTGTGAGCCCACTAACCCATTTTTATAAAGGTAATATGACCTAAGGTGAATAACTAGGATTTGATTTATATATAGTCATACATATACTATGAATTCAATCTAGATATATCAATAGAAGGGCAACAAAAAAACTTAACAATTCCAAGTGGTTGATTATGAATACAACCAATATTCCATATAGGACATAAGCATCGAGCCATAGATAGAAGTTTCAATTCTAGTGTCCACAGGTAAACTATAGTTTCTAGGCCTCCACAAAACATATTTTCATAATCTGATGATGGGATCATGAGCATTAGTCTACCTATTCCTACATCTATACATCTCAGATTTGCTTGTACATCTATATAAAATCTAAGTATTATCTCTTATTTATGTTACAATTATCATAATATTGATCAAAATTGTACTTTTTATATTTTATAATTTTCCATATTCATTATATTATGTTTAATGAATTAATTTAGTTGGCCTACTTTAAAATTGTTTTATTTGTCCATTTGATTAGGCCAATCTAACCCCTTAACCTTTATCTATCCAAAACAAAAAAAAAATGATTAAACATCGTCCATGCTCAAAATTGTATATACTTGTAAGAGAAATAATTATTGGAGATTAATTTTATTTGGGTTTACCTTCCCTAATCCATTTAGGCTAATTCAGCTTATTCTATGTCTATCTTTTATTTATATTTTTATTATTATAATAAATTCACTTTATTATATTTTTATGAGTTGTCTCACCTCTTTTATCTTATTATAAGTAATCTTAGAGATAATTACAAAATTAACTCCCTCCACACTTGTTACACACATCCTTCTCACCTTACGAGAATTAAATACATTTTGCATCTATAATAAGGTTGTGAAAGTCATGATGGGACTATTTTTAATTCCCTCTTCCTTCTTCTAGATCTATTTATTGATCTTTCCTCTCCCATTATTCTCATTTGCTCTAGTATATATCGATATTATTGTTCATGGCTTAACAACATTCTTATATCTCTTTATTTTTTATTTTATTTGATATTGTACTTAGAGATCAATAATTTTCAAGCTTTCTAATAGATGTGGGGTTTTCCTCTATTTGGCAGTTTCTCCACTTGAAAATACTTGTCTCACATATATGGTTTGAGTCATTTTGAGGTGATATCTTCCCTTTGTTCATTTATTTTTTGTTATTCAATGTTGTTATATTACAATCTTGGCATAAATGTTAATATGGCATCAAAGTTTGTATATTTTATAATTTTGAAACTTGAATTGTGCAATTTTTTAGAGGAGAAATTCATATTTTTCTATAAGGACTTTCACCCTTACATATAATTTTTAGTCTCTTTATCCATTTTTTAGCATAAATTTTATCAAAAATATTTATCATCCTTCCTTTCTAAAGTGCATAATAGGTTTATCTAAAAAAGGCAATTTTTTTTAACTAGTTGAAAAAATAAAATATGTCATTTCTTCCTTTTGTGTGATTCAATACTTTTAATTATTTCTATTTCACCCATAATAAATTAGTTTTGGGTAATAGAATAATAAATATATGTTATTATTAGTTATGTGTTTTCATAGTCCTTTGTCCCATTTAATTATTTTTTGTTTTCTTGTGTATGCGATGTTTTTCACATGTTTCATCTCATATTTATCAAACTTTTCTCCTTTGTGGAAAAATTATTTATAGCTTTTACATATTGTGTTGGCTATGATTTTATTTTGGTTTTCCTTTCATTTGTTCTTTGTGGCAGTTTGGAGTCTTTTTAAACCTACGTTCTTCTTTCATATTGGAACTTTTATTTTGTATTATCTTCCATAACTATTTCACCTTCCTTTGGTTATTACAAATCTACTATTTAGAATTTTTATTCTAAGCTTAGCCCAGTTTTGTGAAACATATATAAACTAGTTGACATCTTTATTCAATTTGGTGGCATGTTATCTAATCCTTTGGCAATTTTATATGACAAATGTAACATTATTTCCCAAAATCATAATTTTTTTCCCATACTCTTGATTATATTTGGTTCCCACATATCCTTATTATTTTCACACATTTTTCTTCATTATTATCACTTTCATTTCTATTTAAATTTTTTGGTTAACACTTTATGCCACCTTCTTAGTTTTGTTAACCTCTTTTGGTGTTTGAAATATTACCTATTAAAATTTAGAAACTTTATTTATATTATATGTATAATGTGTTAACTACATTTCACTTGGCATATTAATATATTGGTATTTAAGTTAACTCTTTACTCATTCAAATTTGGCATTTTAGTGTTTTATCTTAACCATTCCATTCACTTTCATCTATTCAAGAGGGGTTTTATTTTTGGTTGTACATTCCTTTATATGATAACAATGTTAAATCATTTCCAACTAGAAAATAAAATTAAAAATCTCTTTCCTTTTGGAATTTGGTGTTTCAAATGTTAACTATATTTTTTCCATAAGTATTTTTTTAACAATATTTTATTTGACAAAACTTACTTTGTCTTTATTCCCTTGATATTTTTCTTGTTTATTCTCTATTTTCCAAGTGGAATCTTGTGATTTTTTAAGGCTTAAACTAAAAATTGTTTTCATCCCAAAATTTTATAAAACATTTTTTTTAGGAATACACCACATAAGTGGATTTGGGACATTAATCATTTTTTTAAAACTAATCAATGTTTTTCAATTATTATTGTCTTAATGTGTTTTGTTGCTTCCAAATTAATCCTTTAAAAAGTGATTTTTATCACATAGATTGATGTGGTTTCATATATTTTTAAACTAAATTATGTCAATACACTTTTCTTAAGGAATTTAAATTATTTTTAATATAACTTTTGTATTAATTATCTCTTTTTTCATCATTTTTATAGTGTCTACAAGATTTTTATTTAAATTATGTAGCTCCACAAGTCTGATGAGGATTTGAATAATGAGATTAAGAACCAAATTCTTAAAAAATGCAATGATACTCTTGAATTAAACCATAAAATAAAATATGAAAACCAAAACATTCTTTTTTTTCAAGACTTTGACAATGGAAAATTAAGGGAAATGCAAATTTTAGTTGGCTCGCTTACCCAAAAAAATCAGATCTTAAAAATACACATACATGTAATGATTTATTTATTTATTTTAGATATAATATTAATTTACAAAAACATTTTTTTGACCTTGAATTAAAAATTATGAACTTAATGGTGTATTCTAATGGTGCTCTTGGAAAACATTAAAATGACATTCTTAAGCCCATTTTGTTTAAAAATAATTTTAATTATGCATATCTAAGGTATAATGCTTATAAAGGTAATTTAAAGTCATATTATCCCTCTCATCAAAGTAATTTTTACAAGAATGCTCCTCAATATCATATGACTTCTTTTGATTATAATTTTTCTTGTTCTCATTTTGTTAAAAATCATAAGATTTGTGAGCATTGTCATAAAATTGGAAATCATATTTATAAATATTGGAAATTGAATCTACATACATATTGTGGTAAATCCACTCATGAAATTTTAAATTATTTTAAACTAACTAAAACAAAAAAAACATGAGACTCTTGCATTAAAACATCATTTCAAATGTAAAAACCAAACCATTCTTCTTTTGCAAAACTCACACAATGAAAAATTAATTAAAGTACAAATTTTAATTGACTCACCCAAAAACATAATATTTTAAAAATTATCAAACATGCAATTTTTTTTGTCTCCTAAGTAGAATATTACTTTGTAACAAAAAATTTCTAACCCATCTTGAAAATTATGCAATTAATGGGATATTCTAGTCATGGTTATGAAAAACATGAAAATGATATGCCCATTTTTATTAAAAATAGTGTGAGTTTTGAAATGATTAGTTATAATTCTTCTCAAGGTAATTTTAAGTCATATTATCCCCCTCATGGAAATACTATGCACAATAGTGCTTCTAAATATCATACAACTTCTCTTGATTATAATGTTTCTTGTTTTCATTTGGTTAAAAATCATAATATTTGTGAGCATTATGGTAAAATTGGACATCATATTTTTAAATATTGGAAATTGAATCAATATACATGTTGTGGTAAATATATTTATAAAATTTCACATTGTTTTAAACCCACTAAAACACCTAATTCAAATGTTAAAACAATTTAGATCCAAAACATTTTATTCCAAAACCTGTGGCATTCTCTTGAGACTTTAATGTGTCTTCTTATGATAATTATTCAATTGTTTCAAAAAGGATATCTTGTACAAATAGTGACAGATATTATTTGTCTCTATTTTGATAAAATATTTATAAATTCATTAATTGTATGATTAATTTTCAAAGAAAATATGCTTTGATTGGATCTCATTATTTTGATTAACTTATTTTTGCACAAGATTTCTCACTTTATGATAGAAGTTGTCTTTTACTCCTTATACCATTTTTAGATATAATTTACTAAATTTTTATTCCATTTCATTCTATTAACATAAATATTTGTGTTATATTATTTATTTTGTAGGTATAATTTATCATTTTTTTTCATATCCTTTCTTGTTGGTCCTTTTTCCATTGTGGATTGACCATCTTGTCTGATGAGGATTCTTGGAGATTTTAGATGGTCACACATTCAAATTTGAAATATTATTTGAAATAAATTATCTTATTCATTATTCTCTCTATAATGTTGCAATTACTCTTGAAGCAAGTTTCCATGAAGGTGGAGTATTATGTAATACCAACTCCCTTCCTTATTTGTAAAAGGTATTCTCCATTTTTATAACCCAAAATTAAGATTAAGGGGAGTGTTAGAAATTAATATTATTCAAATTCACCTTTCCTAAGTCATTTAGGATAATTTATATTAACCTAAGTCTATATTTTAATTTTGTATTTATTATTATAATAAATTAACTATATTCCATATTTATGAGGTGTCACACCTATTTTATCCTTTTGTAAATATTATGGAGTTACTTGCACAAGTAACTCCATACACACTTATCACACGCATCCCAATCACCTTGTTGGGATTAGAGACATTTGGAACACACTAATAAGGTTGTTCATTTCATGATGGGATTGTTTATAACTCCCTCTTCCTTCATCTAGTTCTATATATTGAGTTCTCCTCTCTCATTATTTTCACTTACTCTAGTCTATATTGAGCTACATTCCTATATATAGTTATATTATATTATATTTAGAGATAAATAGTTTGAAAGCATTATAATAGATATGGGGTTTTTATCCATTTAACAATTTTCACACTTGACAAATCTTGTCCTTCACATTTATAGTTTGAATCATTTTGAGATGATATATTTCCTTTGTTCATTTTTATTTATTTATTCAACATTATTATATTAAAATATTATCATAAATCATAATAATAGTTATTAAATTAATATTACACTCTCTTAAAGTAAATATTATTATTAACTCAAGTGATCCTACTCATGATGTTGATGTTGTAGCTATATGTAGGTGCTTAAGATTATAACCAAGAAATACCATAAATAATGTAGAAAAAAAATAGTGATAATCCATAACCTTGACATCATTAAATTTATTTTCAGATTTGTGAGTAGTGATAGTGAAAGCTTCTTGATATGAGGAAGGCCTTTTAATTGCCTCCTTTGGAACCAAACTTGGAATAAAATCTTTTGTTGGAATTTATTTTATTATTATAATAAATTAACTATATTCCATATTTATGATTTTGAACATATATTAGTCAAAACTATTAACCCTTTTTTTATATGTTTAGGGTTTAATTTTAAAAGGGTAGAATAACCTATGTGCAAGGATAAATAAAAATATTTTAGAGTAAACCAACTAATTAAAAAAATAGATAAATATATCTATGTCTAAATTAAAATGTTGAATTATGCTTAATAAATAAAGTACACTCAAAATAGTAGTTTGATTACATTAAAATGAAGAAGATATAATACGTAGATTATTTTCAAATGTTCAAGTAGATCTAATAAGTACATAGGTGGAAACAAGAAATGACAATATCAATATATAGCCATTAGATTTTAAAAATATTATTTATAGAGGCTTGGACACTTACATCAGCCTTTGGAAACTTACATTGATGTAAGTTTATTGATCCCAATGTTTATGTCCAGTAAATAATACGAATTTTATTTTAGAGTAACCAATTTGAGGCTTATGATTTTTTGTGGCCTTTAGACTTATGTGTTTTATTCACACATACAAGTTGTCAATGATTATTTATGGATCAAACCTTAGCTCTTCATCTTAGGTATTTATACCTTTAAAAAAATGGGTTAGTTGGATCATGGTGTCAAAATAAACTTAAGGACCCCTTATTTAATTATTACAACCTAAATATCCAATACTCTAAGTATGGCCTCAGACATATGTAGTTCTCCTATAGGTGTTGGCTTGTAGGTGCACAAGGGTAAAATATACTATATGCAAGGTCATGCCATTATATATCTTATAACTTGAAAAAAAATTATCATGGGTTGTTCCTTGAGTGATTTATACTTTTAATATGACTACTCTTATGACTGAAATGAAAATAAGAAAGAATAGGGAAATAGAACTCAGTTGTGAAATTGATTGAGTGAGCTTGAATAGATGATTCTTTGGTATCTACTAGATGAATAATAAGTAGGATTAGATTTATACCTACATATTTTTTTTTTGAGAAATATCATTGTAAGATTAAATAAAACAATTTTTTTAACCCATAGGATTCAAAATATTTTAAAATTATATGACTTTTGAGAATTGGACACTTGATAAGAATCTGGCCACTTGCATCGATGCAAGTGTCCTTGTGTGGGATGTAAGTATCTAGCATTGTATAAAGTTGTTGATGATATGAAACTAAAATTTAATTATATATATTGGGATTTTAGTTTTTTATATTTTATAGGAGATATGGGTCATTATGAATGATAGGTTCAGACCATAAGATAAATAGTTAGGCATAATTAGATAGTGAATGTGTGACTTTCTATAGTAAGAAGGTCTAGAACCAAAGGGTAGAGCTCAAATATGTATTTTAAAGTATACAAGACTAATATACTATATAAATATTATTTAATTATCTACATTTTACCCCACTTTAATTTATTAATTCATAAGGATGAAATTACCAATTTAAAGAAAATAAATGTGTACCTAGGTGTGTATAACACACTTTACCTTTGGTTAATCCCACTTTGATTATTTGTTTGGTGTATGGCCTATATTCAAGATAATTTTAAATTATAACATATGTGTAGAATTTGAGATATGAAATAATTAGAATACTTGAAATTAAAGATTATAATGAAGGAGTACACATGTGTGTCGATGCAACCATGTTTCCCCTTCATAATTTGACTTGGTAAAGATGATTCCTTATGAAGCATTGGAGTTGAGAGAGGTTAAAAACTAAACCTTTGAGATTTGAAGAGAGATATTGGAAGGTAATTATGCCACTAATACATTTAAAGGGTTATTTTTGACATGATGATTGGGATCATTAAATATGAATAACACAACTCAAGTGATAGTATTTTATTCTTTTTAGGAATTAGGTGTTTAATTCTTAAGCAAATAAAGGTTTGAGTAAATGTAAATTAGTAATTAATGTGTCTAAATTAGAGTAATAATTTTTGTAAATATATATGTATTTTTCCTTCTCTAAAAATAGTAATAAGTGTAAATAAATCAAACTTATCTTATTCTGGACTGAAACAGATGATGCAGGGTCTAAAAAATATTGTGCAGGGATGGCAAACTATCATAAATAAGACCCTAAACATTATTTCTAGATGATAAAATATTTCTAAATTTATGATACCTTGCTAATTAGTGTTTTAGTCAACTTGTATTGCTATTGTCCACTTTTGGGATTGTTATCTTGGTGGTCTAGTTTTTCTAGGTTCTACTTAGTAGGCCTATGATACCCTAGTAGTGAAATATTAAATCCTAAATATGTACGAAGCTCATTGTGTGTCAAATTCAATATTCAAAATCCTTAAGATTTCTTGGTACTTAAACTTGAGTATCAAAATTGGGAAAGAGAGGAGGGGTTAGTGTGTAAAGGATACATTGGATGCACTTCACACCCCATGTGTAGGCACACTACCTACATTATAATACTCTGAAGAGGGATCAACCTAATGTAGTTTTCCCATTTGAAGTGCTTGGTGCAACTGTGTGATTTATGCAACTAGATGAAAATGTGGAATGTTGTTTGGATGACTAGAGATTGGTATGAGTGATTGAATAGGCTTTAATTGGTCTTGGAAGGTTGTATGTAGAGAATAGGGAAGAGTGCTTGAATGTACTTGCTTATATTATTGCTTATTTCCTATGAATGAGTGTCAAGCTTTCTAAATGAAAATTGAATGGAATTTTATAGGGAAACTAATGAATGCATGTTAGATGAGCTTATATTAGGCTGATAGGGGAAAAGATAAGAAATTGGGAAAATTTGACCAATTGAGGCTAAAGTGAACTTAGATAAAAGCACCAAAAATGGGACACCCCTGAGTTCCAGTGCTCTTGTCCAAATTGGGTAATATTTTCCTAGGAGGATGAGACCTAGGGGGATGGATCTAGGTCTGAGAAGGTTGCCTGGGTCTCAAAAAGTTAAGTCTAGGAAGTTATGGATGATTGGGAATCAATGAAAGTCTAGCCAAGAAAGGTTGAGTGAGTAAGAAAGAGGACCTATAGGTTGGTTGATATTAACCATGCCTAAGTCATCCAATTTTGCATTTTATATGAATATATTTTCCTACCATTGATTCTATTGATGTAGCAAAGAAAAATACTAGGATAAAGGAAAAATATAAAGCATACCTGAACTTACCTATAAGGGAAAAACTCATGAAGTTGTGTGATGTTAGATGTGCATAAAGAACACACTATGATGTGTGAATCTATAAATAAAAACTTGAAATAGCTCAGTTCTTACTAGATATGCTATATCTAAAATAAAAATGTACAAAAACTATGTAAAGGAAGAGATAGGAACAAATACACCTCATTGGGTACACAAACCAATACAAAACCTATTGTGATGATAGATTATGCTAAGTATGTGTTGAATCAAAAGTAATATCATGAATGGAATTGAGTACACAATTCCCTATAATGTGGCTCAAGAATGTAAAGGCTGGCCCTTTGGCTCTATCATCACCAACTAAGTGAAGTTAACCAATCATGTGTGTGTTAATCGATGTCTAGACTGTATGTCTAATACCTCTAAATAGGTGGCTCAAGAATACAAAGGCTAACCCTTTAGATCCATCATTTCCGCATGAAGTGAATCTATGAAGTGATACTAGTATAGAATAGATGTCATATGAGATGGCTCATGCAGCCCATGAATGTGCTATAAATCTAACACTGTGGCATAGATAGTTGAATGTGTGCTAGAAACTAGGCCACTCTTGGCCATTTAAAAAGATGTAGATTAGGCATGTATGAAATCCATTCCAAAACGAATTTACTAGGCTTATATGAAATCCAACTTGAGAACTTAGGTACTCAAAAATTTATACTTGTATGAAATTTTAACTTGAATGTGATGCCAACCACATGTAAATTGTGTAAGGCATGCAACTACTGAGAATGCCTAGAATAAACTAAACTTGGAAACAAAATAAGATCAATGTTTCATGCACATTACCCCCAATCACTGATGTTTGGAACATAGATTTTGATCTAAAAGTTATGCCAACTAACCAATCTAAACTAAATGTGATAAACTCATGTATCTAAGAAAACTATGCTAAAACTACTAAATTTGAAGGATATGGAAGTGTAAAAACTATCCCTAAACTAAAATTTTTGCCTATTTCTAAGAACCAGAAGTGTTTTTCTACCTAGATAGGAGTGCCAAACTATGGATAACCCTATTTTTGGCACTATTATCCATTTCTAGTGCTAATGTCCATTTCTAGTGTTACTATCCATTTTTGACACTATTATTTGGTATGAAAATTAACTGTTGATATGAGAATGTTCCTATTTTTTTCTCTAATTTGACTAGTTTGACCTCTAGATTATATGCTAACTATTCTAAATTCTACTATTTCAACTATCAGGAGGTTTTTTCTCTGTGATAAAGCCCCTATTTGATGCCCCCTCTTATAAGGATAGAATGATAAACCTATAATGACTACCCTCAGAAGAAAAGAGTCTTGCAAGTGTGTTAATCTAAATATATATATGATATAACATTTTATATTTGATAATATGTTTCAAGATATATCAAATTTTTATACTGAGATATTTTTAGATCAACAAGGGTATGTCTAGTTAGATATAATAATTTGAAAGCATGTATAATGTATTAAACTAGAACTTGAAATGTTAATTATTAGGATTTAGTTGGAGGGATGGAGCATGATGTCCATTATGCCATCCAAGAAATCAAATAAAATGCATGATATGGATCATGGTATTTCACACATTTGAAAAGAAATAAGAAAACAAGAAACAATCAAGAAACAAGAAGCAAGAAGCATATTAGATGGGCCAAGAGGTCATGAAAACAAGGGACATGTGCGCATGTCACTCAAATTGGAAATAAGCATGGAAGCCATGTTCAAATACCACATACACATACAAGTGAAATAATAAAATTTAGCACATGAGCCATAGGAACATAGAGGAGTATAAACAAAGGACATTGGAAAATTTCCTAAGGCACACACATGAATAAAAGAAAAGGACATAGGCAAATGTCCTAAGGCATAAATAGGAGACAAGTTAGAATTGGAAATGTAATCACACAAGCTACATTAAGTAGGTGTAAAAATAATGTAATAAATATAAAGATACAATAACATCTAAATAATTAAAGTAAATGTGAAAGTATGTAAAACATGTACAGTACAAGACTAGGTGTATGTTAAGAGATACACAAGTGTTAGATACTAGTGAAATGTCAATAGAGTATTCTATGTAAGATATAGGGTAATGTACATCAACATGATAACTCAAAGTGTGTAGTGTAGGAATGACATAACCTATATGGTTTATTCATGTATAAGATGCCCTAGTGGGTGTGTATATCAATATTTGTTTCAAATGTAGAAGTTAGAGTGCCCCCTCTATGGGTAGAATGAAACAATCAAGTAGCTAGATGTCAGTGCACATACTCAAAGAAGATTAAGTGATGTATGGTAATGTAGAAAATCAACATACAATAGCATTAAAAAAAAAATTTAAGTCCTATCATATTAGTATCAATGTAAAGCATGGATGATGCATACAATCAAAAACTCAAAAACCCAAAAACCCAATGAACATTTTGAAGGTTTAAATTTTCCTAGCCAAATTGGTTTAAATTTTCCTTTAGTTTCTTCTTTGGCATTGACATTGTGAAGGTTTTATTTTACAACAAGATCATTAACTTAAAATTATTTGATGTGAATGTGCTTATTGTAGTTTCATTGTATATGTTGTTGGTATATTATGAGGTATTCTACATCTTAAATATATATCTCATCTAATTGTTCAAGCTAGTGTAAATGCTTTTCTTGGTACTGGTAATTATTGAGAATACCTTTTAGGGAGACATGAAGTGATGGAATATAAAATTCTAATGGTAGAACTACCTCTATTCCATAGATGAGTGAATACGGAGTAGCCCCTATGGGTGTATGATTACTTGTGTGATAGGCCCATAATACAAAAACTAGTTGATTGTGCCAATCATTTCCAAACTTGGTTACTATTTTATTTAGGATACTATTAATTGTTTTGTTAGTGGATTCTACTTGATCATTTCCTTGTGGATAGTATGGAGTGGAGAATGTGTGTTTGATTTTGTATCTGGTACAAAGAAATTGATAGTTTTATTTTTGAATGATGTTTCATTATTTAAAATTATAGCCGTAGGTAGGTCAAAGCATGAAATAATATGGGTCATGATAAAATTGAAAATGTCTTTACCTATGGTATATTGAGGTATAACTACTTCCACCCATTTAATAAAGTATTATGTGGTAGTGATTATCAATTTATGTCCATTGGTAGACTTAGGGTTGATTTTTATAATGAGGTCAAATCCCCATAAAATGAATGGCCATGGAGAGACAATAAGTTATAATTTTTGTGATGGTGAATGCTATAGATTACTATGTCATTTACATTTATCACATATATTTTTACATTATAAACATTCATCTTCCATGGTAGGCTAGTAGTACCCCTGTCAGAGAAGTTTTTGTGACATGGCTTTTTTACTAAAGTGACCACTATATTCACTATCATGTATTTGAGTAAGAGCAATTTTGGCTTCTATCAAGGTTAAACACTATAGTAAGTATCCATTTAAGGATCATTTGAAAATTTCCCCACCAATTATTACATAATGGAGTGATTGTTTTTTTAACTTACATTTTTCATTTTGGGAGAAAGTGTCTAGTGAAATATATTTGTTGAGAAAGTTGTAAATGTTAGTAAACCATTTTAAGGTTGTAGATATTTTTGTGGTAGCTAAAATGAATAGAGAGATAAAATATACATTAGACATTAATGGTGATTTTAATCATTTAATTGTAAATATTTCTTGATCATCATTGATATCAATGGGAATTAGAGATGTCACACTAGCCATTGTATCTATGTGTCTATTGTCTTTTTGGGGAATGTTCTCAATAGAAAAATAATCAAATTAAAAGGATACACACTATACCATATTGTAGTATGGGATAAGGTGTTCTTATTTTATTTGGTAAACATCATTGACTTGATTAACCATTAGTTGTGAATCCCTAAATATTTGAATATATTTGATTTTGAGGGATTGTGTAACAAATAATCCTAAGATGAGTGCTTTATATTCTACTATGTTGTCGGTGCATGAAAAAATTTATAAATATGCTATAGGAATTGTATCTCTAGAGGGATTGATAAAGATAATGCCCACCCCTACCCTAGATGCAATCAAAAGCCATTAAATAACATGGTCCAAGTATCTAAATGAGTAGAATATATAGTGAAATCATCTCTAAATGTGTCACTTAAAGGGTTGATATCTAATAGAGGGGTTGTTGCCAAATGGTCTATAATGATTTGTCCCTTAATCTATTTTTGGGGGACTATTTTTATGTCAAATTATATCAAAAACATAACCTATTTTGTGATGTGGCTAAAGTGATGTGGTTTTACTAGTTAGAACTTTAGAGGGTCTACTTTTGTGATTACGTGAGTTTCATTATTGACCATGTAATTTCAGATTTTTTGTGTGGCAAAAACTAATGCTAGACATAATTTTTATATTGGGAAATATTTTTTTTCATAATCGACCAATGTGTAACTGATGTAATAAACTACACATTCGGTATTTTGATCATCATGTTGTGCTAAGAGTGCTCTTAGTGCATGATCACTTGTAGATATATAAAGGAGGAAAGGCTTGCCTGCGATAGGTGGGACTAAAATAGGTAGATTAAGGAGACATTTATTGATTGTGTCAAATCTATTTTGATAGGCTTGGTCCCAAATAAACTTTGTATCTTTCTTTAGTAATTACGTAAAGGACTAAGTTTTATTAAGAAGTTGAGCTATGAAACAAAAAATTGCTTGGATATTACATTAGAGGGATCGAGGTTGTTTTATATTGGTAGGGGGTGGCATATAAATAATAGATTTGACTTTCTTAGGATCAACTTCTATGTCATGTTGAGATATAATGAAATTTAGGATTTTTCCTAATGTAACTCTGAATACACATTTCTTTGGGTTTAATCATACATTATATTGTTTGAGTCATGTAAAAATCTTTTGTAGATCAATAGTGTGATGTTTTAATTATTTGAATTTAGATAGTATATCATCAACATAATCCTTGACAGTATGGTGAATTAAGTCATGAAAGATGTATGTCATAGTATGTTGATATGTGGCCCCAACATTTTTTAATCTAAAAGGCATAGTATTGTAATAAAATGTGCCCAGTGGTGTTGTGAAAGATGTTTTTTCTTTATCTTCTTCAGTAATTTTGATTTGATTATAACCAAAAAAACCATCCATAAATGGTAGCATTTCATATCTGATTGTGGAGTCTATGATCATATCAATATTGGGTAAAGTGAAATCATCTTTTAGACATGCTTTATTTAAAACTTTGGAATTAGAACAACATTGAATTTGACTATTAGGTTTGATGATGGGAACTATATTGTAAATCCATTCAAGATGTGCTACTGGGTGAATGAAAACAACATCTAGGAGGCGTTGGATTTCATCATTAACTAAAAGATCCACCTTACGATGTATTTTAGGAATTTTGTTTAACTAGTTTAACATTAGGGTATAAAGGAATATGATGGACTATTATAGATGTATCAATTCTTGACATATAAAAATATGACCAAGTGAAGAGTTCAAGGAATTTTGTTAATTCTTGATGAATATCAACATCTTCTTCCTTTTTTAGAGAAACATCTAATAAGATAATGTGAGGATCCTTGTCAATCCCAAAATTGAAATTCACTACTTCATTATTAAGTAATGTGGAACAATCGAGTGTGTATGGAGTTATAGGGATAGTATTATATAAGTCAATTGGTATATTAGGGGAGGAGTTGATACTTTCTCCAAAGTATGTGTGGGTATTTGTGTGGTTTATAAATTGGTTTTTATGGTAACAAGATGGGAGATAATCATATACACCAACAAATTATAGGAGGGATTCATCATTAGAGAATTCATCTAATGAAAACATGTTGGGTAAAGTTGTGTTGTCAATAATATCAAGGTAGATTAATGATAGTTTAGAACTATGATTGACTGTATTATGAGTGTGTGCAATTGGTGGATAAAATTTTATGTATTTAAAAATGGTGGGAGAGGATTTGTTGTGGTTAAGGTAGAACTGGTATCATAGCCCATAAAATTTATGTTATCTGGATGCCTTGATTGGATTGACTATTCTTTGTTCATGTTCTCCAAGTCCTTTGCCTTGATATCCCATCTTATTTATATATTTGAGTGTAAATGGTGCAGTGAATTTGTTATCTAATGTGGGTGTTATGATAGAATCTAGAATTATCTAATTTTTTGTATGGTATGAGGGTGCATCAAGAGTAATTGATTATGTAGGTATACTACCTAGATTAAAGTGTAGAATATAATTCTATGGAGATTCAACCACTTGAAAATATTTAAAATGTTCATGGTCTATTGGGAACATGTATAAGAAACCTTTATCACTAAATTTTAGACAATCCTGGAGTGTGGAAGGAACTACATGCATATCATGAATCTAGGGATAACCAAGTAATAAGTTATAATTAAGGTCATTTGGCATGACTTAGTAGGTGGATGGTAATGTCTTGGGCCCTAGGGTAATATTAAACATTATTTGACCCATTAATTTTCATGGGATGTTGTCAAAACCTCTTATGTTCATATTATAATGGTATAGATAATGAGGTTGTATATTAAGATGCTTAATAAATGAGATGTTGTAAATGTTAAGGCCTGAACCATTATCCACTAGTACTCTTTTGACCCTGACATCATTAAATTATAATTAAATGTACAAAGGTAGATGTTGTTCAATGATGTGTTGTGGGGGTAAATCCTCTTTTTTAAAATAGATATGTTCTTTAGTCCATTGCATTATGTTGAGGATGGATGAAACATAGGATGGTTTAGTAGAAATAGGAATTTGAGTATTATGAAGGGCTACATACAATACATCCTTATAAACACCCAATCACTAGAGGAGTTTGAGAATAGAAAATATATTTGAAGGGGAGCTAGCCTAAGCAGTAAATCTATGGCCCTAGGTAATATCAAGTTGCCTATCTCCTTAAAATTGGATGATAAAATGGACTGCATGATCTAATATAGGCATAAAGATGGTAGTAAGTGTGAGATTAGAGATAGATATACCAAGTTAGAAGGAGGGAGGGATGGATATAAATGCTAGTGTTTGATGTCATCTAGTAATGATAGGAAGATACTAAAAAATAACCAATGAGTTATATGCATTGAGGTAAAAAACATGAATTTGAAGTGAAATGCATCTAATTTGAGTGATTATGTATACAAAGATATACTTATAAAAATTATGACACATGTAAAATAGCAAGTAAGAAGTGAAAACTGTTACATTGTAGATGAATATATACAAATTTTTGATATGAAATATAATTTTTTTCATTTTTTGAGCATAATGAGTTTGGAAACATTTCCATAAGATAGAGAGCATGAGTTTATGTCTAACTACATATAGAGATCTGAGTTGTAACATAATATTACTTACATGTTGAACATAAGAAACTTCAAGATTATTCCATATTAGAGATATAGAATATGTAAAACGCATGTGGAAATATTATATAATTTTAGAAATGAATGTTGTAATAGCATCCCTTAGTTGAAAATTAGGCATGAAATGCACAAAATGAAACTTTGTACTAACATATGATAAACTTCATCATTCATGTACATGATAGGATCGATAATGGAATCTTTATGATTTGAAATAAATGTAAGAAAAAATTTTACATTAAAGAACATCATTTTTTCAACTTTTGTATGAATGTAAGGTGATACCTCGAACAACAAAGAAGGAGCTAATCTATGTAACTAGTGTTTAAAAAGATTTTTTTTCAAAATTAGTATAATAATTTGAAAAATTTGCTATGAATTTGTAGAATTAATCTTGAAAAATTTAGGAAAAATATGAAAATATTTATAGAATTAGAAATATATTTTTCTTAGTGGTTTGAAATTGGTTGTATGAAAATAGGACCTACTATGTGCAAACTAGGGTGTGGGTGAGTTTATTGAAAATATTTCAATTAATTTGTAGTTTTCTGATTTTTAAATTCTATAAAAATTAGGAAAATATTACAAAAAATCAGAAATTAATTTGTAATTTTAATATTAAAAAATTGAGGAAATTTTTGAAAATATTTCTAAAATTAGTAGTATATTTTTCCTTATGTTTTGATGCAAAAAGGACCTAGTATGTGCAAACTAGGGTTTGAACAAAATATGTGAGATTTTTGCAATGAATTGATAGATTTATGATTTTTAAATTTTAGAAAAATTAAGAAATTATAGAAAAAAATTAGAGATAATTATCCCTATGGTTTCTAGTGTTTTTGTACAGAAATTCAAAGTAAGTCAGGTTCACAAAATATTTCATTCTTTTTGGGAATTAGGTGTTTAATTCCTAAGCAAATAAAGGTCTGAGTAAATGTAAATCAATAATTAATGTGTCCCAATTAGCTTACTAATTTATGTAAATATATATGTATTTTACATTTTCAAAAAATAGTAATAAGTGTACAGAAATCAAACTTAGCTTATTCTGGGCTAAAACAGATGTTTTAGGGTTTAGAAATTACTATGCAGGGATGGTAAACTATCATAAACAAGACCTAGAACTCTATTTATAGATTTTATATGAGTATTAAACTTAATAAACCCTACTAATTGGTTTTTTAGTCCACTTTTTGTGATATTGTCCACTTCTAATGTTGTTATCCTAGTGGTCTAATTTTTTTGGGTTCTGCTTGGCAGGCCTGTGACACCCTAGTAGTGAAATATTAAAGCTTGGATCTATGTAGATCTCATTAGGTGTTTGATTAAATTTTAAAAACCCTTAGGATTTTCTTGTACTTGAATTTTATTACCAAACTTAGGAAAGAGAGGAGGGGTTAGTGTGTAAATTATATGCTAGACACACTTCACACCCAAGGTGTGGGCACACTAACTACATACCAATACTCTGAAGAGGGATCAAGCTTATTTAGTTCTCCCATTTGAAGTGCTTGGTGAAATTATGTGATATATGTAAGTAGATGTAAAATTGTAATGTACTTTGGATGACTAGAGACTAGTATGAGTGCTTGAATAGGCTTGAATTGGTCTTCAAAGGCTATATGTAGGGAATAGGGAAGAGTTCTTGAGTGTACTTGTATTCTTACTTCTTTCCTATGAATGATTGCCAACCCTTCTAAATGGAAATTGAATGGAATTTTATAAGGAAACTAATGAACATGGTTTAGATGAGCTTGTATTAGGATGATAGGGTAAAAGATAAGGAATGGAAAATATGACTATTTGAGGCTAAAGTGAACTTGGACAATAGTGCTAGAAACAGGACACCCTTGAGTTTTAGTGCTCCTATCCAAATTGAGTTTTATTGTCCTAGGAGAATGAGACCTAGGTGGATGGATCTAGATCTGAGAGGGATACCTAGGTCTCAAAAATTTAAGTTTGGAAATCTATGGGTGATTGGGAATCAATTAAAGTCTATCCAAGAAGGGTTGAGTGAGAAAGAAAGAGGACCTATAGGTTGGGTTCTATTATCCATGATTAAGTCATCTAATTTCACATTTTTATATGATTACAGATAGTATAATAAAAGCCAAGTTAAGTTGGATGACCAACTCCACCTAAAAAATATAAGTATTGTTAGGACATTGATGGTATTTAATCTAAACCACACTCATAAAATGAGGCAACTACTATAGATAGGAAAGGCTAAAAATGGTTTTTCTTGGTGAAAATGGTGCTTATTTGTAAAGTATTGATGCTTCTTAGTAAATAAGTTTGAATAAGTTTGAATTTGTATTTAAAATTTTTGGTGTTCTTGCATAGAATATGAACCTTTAATGTGTCTCAATCTAAATTATCTATCAAAATGTAACCTCTAATATATAACAATGTATAATAGTTTCCACAAATATGAAAAGATATGTCCCAAATATTAAAAAATTAGTGCAATGTGTATAAGATTATAACCCAAATTTATATCTAAATCATGTAAATTATAATTAAACTCTTAAAAATCTTATAAATATATAAGTGTGGAGGTCCTATCTATATGACATGACCCCATTAATATTCCCCCTTTTGATGTGAGGGTAATGGAATAAAGTAGTTACCTTACCTTAAAAGGATAAGATAACTATATAATTTATGTATGAATCATGTATCATATATGAGTAGTAAATCTAAGTAGATATATCAATGAATCTCATAGTATGTGATCACAACAAGACCTAATATGCATGATATGTATCATGTCAATGTCTAAAAATTAATAGTATAATATCAAAAATAGTCAAATAAGATCACTCAATATCACACAAAAGGGGTCTAAAGAGATGACAAAGAAGGGGCATATTCAAATGTCCAAATAGAATAATAAATCAACATACATAAGCACATGGGCCAATAAATAAATAACATATAAAAATTTTCTACAACAAATATAATAGAAAGAAATAAAAAGCTAAGAAATGAAGTGACAATGTGAAAAAATGAATTATAAGCAACCAACATAAGCATATCATACTAGTCATTACATATATGTGATACCAAAAAATGTCATGTAACATATAATGTCAAGTACATTGTTGATGATGTAAGTATGGGTATATGCATGTGTATGTTTTAGTATCTAAGTTCAACATGATGATGGAATGTAATTATAAAATAATATAACATATATCAATCATGATCAAGGAGTTAAACTCCCCTAATTTAGTGTGTCATGTGGGAAAAGGAAAGTTCCAACATTTGTATTTACATGTATCATGAATCTAATGTATGCATGTATCACACTCAAGTAACTTTGAAACATGTGTATATAGGATATAAATGATATGCAATCTACTAACATAAAGTAAACAACATATATTCAAAGGAGATAGTAAACATGTGAATGCCGAATAATTTTGGATTTTAGAATTTATTTGAGTATTTTTTATTTTCTTAGTTTTTTTAAATTTTTGGAATATTTTATTTTTTATTTTTTTGAATTTTTAATATAAGGTCTAACTTATGATCTAATCTAAGGGATGAACATAATAAGATCTAAACTCATAATATGTCACATCAAATTGGTGATATTGCCAAGGATCATGTATAGGTGTCATATTTAGAAATATAACATTTATGGTATAATGATTATGTCTCATAGGAAATTTTAGTTGTGAAGAAGTAATAGAAGGATTAGGGGTTCATATAATCCTTTGTTTAATGATCTATGATTTCTTCCTTATATTTGTAAGTAGAACATGTCTATGTGCTCTTAACAACTGGATAGAATATGCAAATATATATGAGGATTCATTTTTAACCCTAAAACATAAATATGATGAATCTAAGGTCAAATGGGTAGAGATAGCCTAGGGCACAAGGATGGAATACTATATATAAATGAGGCCTATTATTTAAAAAACTCAAATAGAGTATATATTAAATTTTTTATACTGAGATATGATAAAATTGAAAGTACAATTATGATAGATATTGTAATGATAAATTAAAAAAGATAATTGGTTATGATGATAATACTAATATAGATATGGAAAATGTAGGAAGTAGGTTAGATCTAGATTATGGATCAGTCTTTTGATTCTAAAAATTGTACCTCTATAGCCACATAAACTTACATTGACTTGGGAGAATTACATCAACATTATTGTCTAACTCAAATGTAGGTGTCTAGTATATAATATCTACTAAAACTATATGTGACAACTTAGATTATTTTGGGTTCTATGTTACCTTCACTCTAGTGAATTTAAATCTGGGTTATAGATTATGACTCCTTATTAAATCATAAAACCCTAATTACTCATATTCATAGTGGCTATGAATAAAATGGGTTAGTGGTAACATGGTGTTGAGCTACACCAAATACACTTTCGTTAATGATAACTAATTATATATCCAATACTCTGAAGAGGGCCTTAAACTTATGTAGTTCTCCTGTATGTGTTGTATTGTGTGTGAATCATACAATGTGTGATAACCGAGTATAACAATGACATAGAATGTAATCGAGAAAATATTATTCTTTAGTTTCTCTTTTAGTATTTCAAACCTAACTATATGTTGTCTATATGATTAATATAGAAATAAGATAAAACATGGAAGAGTTGTTCACTTGAGTTATTTATCGAGTGATTATGGTAAGTATCCTTTGGTCTCATTTGGGGTATTTATAGGTTTAGAATAAATTATGGTTGATCTTATATTTATACCAATCCCTTTGGAGAACATCTTCAATTAAATCACTTAGGCTGACCTTTAGGATATGCTTTATTTAAAAATTGGATGACTTTAGGGCACTGAAGATTTATGTTGGAATAAGATACTTTCATCACCATATGTGTCTAACTATGACATAAATGTATAAGAAATTAGAAAATATGTTTAGGTGTAAAAGTTGTACATATAGAAGATAATTATATTTATACCATTCCATGCAAGATAGAAGGCCTGGGTCATGAATTGGTTATACTAAGAGAAAATTAATTAGGTATATATAGATAGTTTATGTGATCCTTTTGGTAGTATGAAGGGTCTAAAATATTAAGGTACATATATGATATTTATTTTCCAAGTGTATAAGACTAAGGTGTTATATAATTTAAAAATAGTGTTTACATTTCCCTCCCCTTTAATCTAGTAATGAAATTTCTAGTTTAAAGGAAAGAAATATGTACCTAGATGTGTATAACAGACCTTGTATTTTCTTGACTCCAACTTGAGTGATTTTTTTGGTGACATAAATATACCAAGACCTTGATACATATATGATTAGTACATATAATTTTAAAATAAAAAGCATTGAAATGATTAAAATTGAAAGAGAGTAAGGTTTATGACTACATGTGTATCGATGCAATTATCTTTCCTTTTTGTAATTTTATTTGAAATATGTATCATTATGAATCATTGAAATTGGTATTAATAAAAATATAAATATGGATAGTGTATATATATAAATAGATACATAGATATTGGAGGACACATCCCCCAACCTTGGTGAAAAGATGAGTTGCCACATGAAAGTTCAAATTATCTCTACCATGTAACCAAATCATACTTATAACCTTGTGAGTGTGAGTGAACTGAGTCAAATCACACTATAAATTTGGTGAGGCTATATAATGTAATCAATTAAAACCTATAAACTTTGTAATATTGAGTGATTTAATCACCTCAACCATACCAAAAAATAAACCAACTACTACATTATATTGGCACAATATAGTCTTTGAAATTCCAACTAGGTGGATGATCATAGTCCTAAAAATCTTTAGAATTAAACTAATTTAATTTTACAATACTAGGTGCACATTTCATATCATATGCACCTTAGATATGTCTCATGCTGAAATTGTGTATAACAATGGTACTAATGTATATAATTTTTCCACAAATGTGTATTTAAACCATATAATTATGAAATTTGGCCAATTTTAAAATTGTGCGATTGTGGAGGACATGTTTCCAAAACATTTTGCCACTACAATGTGAAACTAAAAACTATTTTAAGTGTGGATAAAATGTTTCCAAAACATGCCCCCACTATAATCTGAATCTGATAACTAGTGTAAGTGCCCATGTGGAGAACATGTTTCTAAAACATTCCCTTAATATAATTTAGGGATGTTTCATATTAAATAAATGTGGATAATATGTTTAAAAAATATGTCCCCACTAAATCTAAAATTGTGATGAATGTGGAGAATGTGTTTCTAAAAATTACCCCCATTGCAATATGAATTTGTGAAACAATATGGAAGTCATGCCTCTATGACATGCCCCCACTAATATTTCCCCTTTTTAGTTAGTGTAAAGTATCAAATGGTATTTACCTCACCTTTAAAGGTAAAAATAACCATTTAAACTATGAATGTCCCATGTAGAATATAGAGGGAACATATCTAGGTAGATATATCATTAAAGAACTAATAATGTGATCTCACCAAATCCTAAGATGAATGATATAGATCATGAAAACATATACATAGTAAAATTACAAGATCAAAATCATTCAAAAATACATAAAAAAGGAAAAAAATCAAAATCAAAATACAATGATACAAGGAGGCCTCAAACAAGGGGCATGTTAAAATGACACACAATCTAAAATACATGACTTAGTCAAATGTCCATAAAAGAAATAATGACATATTCAAATGTCAACATACAACAAACAATGACATAAAAATATCAAGGAGGAAAATAAAGGCACGAGGGTCAAAATTAATGGATAATATTAAAATGCCTAAAAAATAATATAATATCAAGGTAAGAC
The DNA here is from genome assembly GCA_037957365.1 of Torreya grandis. NCBI lineage: Eukaryota > Viridiplantae > Streptophyta > Pinopsida > Cupressales > Taxaceae > Torreya > Torreya grandis. Next base: position 98,557 of record JARHVA010008247.1, on the reverse strand, counting down.
ACTTAAGGAAGTACATAAATGAAAGCATAAGTAACCAACATAAACATTTAATACTAGTCCATGGATCACATGTGTTAGTAAAGAATAATAAGTACATAGATTATCAATTACACTAGAAAATATATAAGAATGGATAAAGGGATGGGTAACTAAATATATGAGCTCAAACATGATAATGGAAAGTGACCATAGAATGATATAACCTATATGTATCATGACCAAATAAGTAGAAGCCCCCAACATTTTGGTGACATGAGTAGACAAAAAACCCAACATTTAAATGTAAATAGATAATGTATTTGTGTATACATGTATCACACTCAAAATTTGTGTGAAACACATGTGTATATAGTAAATACTGATATTTTATCTACCAATAAATAATCAACAACATATATGTGAAGGAGCTAATAGAATATATAAATGTTGAAAATATTTTTAGATTTTTGAAGATTTTTTGGTATTTTTGGAATATGTGAATCCTTAAAACCTTAATTTGGATATTTTAAATTGTTTTAATCATAGTTAGATAAGTGTAAATGGTATATGACATATTCCTCTTCATGTTTTACATCTGTATTAGAATAACAAACACTATCATTTGGGATATGCATCCATTTTCCTTTATGAGAAAAATAAATACCTTGATGTATATGGTCAATTTTTAGTACCATTTGATATAACCAAATAGTTACAAATGTAAATGCATATGGAGAGGTTTTTGGCATAACCCAACCCCATTTTTGAATCACTTTAGGACCACAATCAATTGGTTTCCAACCTCCTTTGCTTAGTAAGTCTTTTAGATCAAATTCGATATGTTGTAAACATCTTATATTACAAGTAGTTTTTATTTTTATAGGATCAATATGTTTATGCCAAAATATAATCACCACCCATTAATAATGTTATTGTCAAACATTTTTGATGTGGATGATTTTTGGGTTATTCACCTTGGGGTATTTTCTTAGGATGTGAACCTTGGATTAGTCCCATATTGAGTAAAATTTGTAGAGCTCCAATATAAAGATAGGAACTCCACATTTTTGTTCATAATGTTCATTTAGTAATTAGTCTCCCTCCTTTGTGTGAGGAATAAAACTTAGATATTTAATATGGGATATGTTAGGCTCCTTTAGATGAGTAAGTATGAATGAATAATATATATGCACACCCACATATAAATGGGTAAATTACTTACATTGTTTATGTAATTATCATTATTTTAATGGAGATAAAATACCTCTACTATAAAGGAATTGTAACAACAAATATGAAGGTATAAATGTTATCTCATATGATATAGTTTTCAATCAAAAGGTATAATCTTAAATGGATTCATCATCACAATTTTTGAAATTGTGCAAATCTTCTAATGTAAGTTTTATCACCTTATGGATATTGAAAGCCATGAATAATTCATCTTATAATTGTGTAAAAGTGGTTAAGGAACCTTTTGGTAGGCTATAGAACCAATTATGAGCCTCACCAAATATTCTCATATGAAATACTTTTAGCAGTGGATTGACCAAAATAATGTACATAGTTAATCATGTGGTCAAATAGGTCACTATGACTCAAAAAGAGAGGTAAATTTGGTAGTGAAAAATCTTATGGATAAGGATATTCAAGTATACATTATACCCGAGGTTTATTATTGAACAAGGTGAAATTTACATCAGTATTATAAAAATCCATTTGCATTTGAAGTATAGAAATATGTTTTTGAAGATCCCCATTAGTGTTCATCATATACATAAGATAATCCATGTGGATGGTGGTACTTAACACAGGTGTTATAATTTATTATAATCCACCACCTCTCTTTAATATTAGCATATGAGTATCGTCATCCTTATGGATAACAAGTACAAGGTTTTAATCGCATTCATTGGTAATGGTAATGGATCTCTATATTATGGTACCTTTTGGTATGTAATTTGAAGATATTGATTCATTTACATTTTTTAGAGATATATAAATTGGTATTGGAGGGAGGTTTCGTAGAGGCACCACTTTTGGTATGGTGAACTTATTTGGTAAAGATACCATGATGATTAGTTTACCCTTTCATGAATTTTCAATGTCGAATGAGGTGGCGGGGAGGGGGGAAATAATAATAACCATTTATAATGAGGATATTATTTAAAATTGTTGGAATTATGGATGTTTTAATTAATTAATTTGAATGAATATCCCAATTATAATCAATTATAAGTTAGTCATAATTTCCTCATGTATCTTTTAGAACTTTTGATGACGATATGAAGGATCATGTTGGTAATATGTACCCACTTTTATGGTATAATGTGGATGAAAGGAATTATTATATGGCTTGCCTTGTTGGTGAGTCATGGATTTTTATGAAAATCCCAAGCTTTGCTTATTTGTATTATATTTAAGAGATATAGGGTGGGTTATACCCTACTCATGTTTTCCCAACCCTTTTCATTTGTATTCATATTTTAGAAAATATTATGTCCAAACTCATATGATGGTGGTGCAAGGAGTAATGATAAAGGCTAATTATCTTACTTAAGATGGATTAACTCATCTCTTGAAATGGTGGGAGCATGGACCTGATTAGAGGTATAGTATCTACCACCATTAAAAGAATTGAGATTATATGCTTCAGCATTAGAATAATAAAAGAGTATTCAATTTTAACCCCTTCTTTGATATAATGTTGAAGATTTTCATAATCATAGTCATCAAAGCAATCAATATCATCTATGATAATGGAGATAAAAAACACAAATACTAGGATAAAGTAGGTAAGAAACATATTATATGGTACATTTAGGAAAGAATGATGTTCAAAGATCAATTTCTCCAAATGTCTAACCCTAAAATGTAGATGTGGGGAACCTAAGGTTAAATGGGTAGAGATAGCATGGGGCATAAATATGGTAGACTATCTATAAAGTCAGCCAATTATTTGTAAAACTTAGATATAACATATACCAAATTTATTATGTTGAGATATTATAAAATAAATAGTGTATATATGCTAGATATTCCAATGATAAACAAAATAAGATAGTTGGTTTTGATGCTAAGATAGATATAGATCTATAAAAGGTAGGAAGTAGGATGGATCTAGATTCTAGATCAATCACTTGATTCTATAAATTATACCTATGTAACTATGGACACTTGTATTGACCTAGGGTGGTTGTATCAATCCTAATGCCTGACTCAGATGTATGTGTCTAGTATGGAATACATACTAAAACTAGATGCTTCTAGGTTCTATGTCACATTCACTTTGGTGCATTCAAATTTTGTTCATGTTATATCACTTCTTGTCAAATGATAAAACCTAGTTCTTCATATTCATGGTGTCTATGGAAAAATGGGTTAGTGGACACATAATTTTGAGTTTCCATAGAGACCCCTATGTTATTGTTCACTACCTACATAGCCAATATTTTGAAGAGGGCCTCATACTTATGTATTTATCCCATACATGTTACCTTGTGTGTTAATCATGTAATGTGTGATAAGCAAGTGAAATAACTACTTATATTTTAACTTGGAAAATATAGCTCTTGGTCAACTCCTTTAGTAATTAAGACTTGTAGATATGTTATACCTATGACTGATATGGAAATAGGAGAAAATAGGATGTTTTGATCACTTAAGTTCTTGATTAAGTGTAGTTGGTAAGTATCCTTTGGTAGCTTTCTATGTATTTATAGGTTTATAATGAATTAGGTTTGATATTATATTTATACCCATCCCTTTGGAGAATAATTCAAATTAAATCACTTAGTCTGACCTTTAATATACATTTCATTTGTAAATTGGATGAATTTAGGGTACTAGACACTTGTATTGGAATAGGACACTTGTGTCGATGTATGCATTTAACTAGGATGCAAGTGTTTGGATAATTGGAAAATATGTGGAGATCCAAAACCTATAGTGATTGAAGATAATTCAGTTTATAACATTATGGGAAAGATAGAATGCTTGGGTTATTAGAATAACATTAGTTGAATTAAGATATTATCAATTAGGCATAAAGAGATAATGTATGAAAGCTTTTTGGCAGTGGGAAGGGTCTTAAATATGAATGTACATCCATGATATGTATTTTCTAAGTGTACCATACTAAGATATTATGAAATTCATAAATAACATCTACAATTCCATGGAATCCACTATATATTATTGGTGCAACCATTTTTCAAGTATGGGCTACTTACAAAATGGTATTAGTTATTGTTTAACCTTTCACAAATGATTAACCTTATAAGGTTGTATAATTATTTTATTAGAATAAAATAATCTTGTTCAAGTGGATGATCCTATGGAATTCCAAAAACTATGAGTAACCTAGTAGTATGAATGTATTTAATACACCCATGTATTATGGAAGGTACTATGCAAATTTTATGTATACAAGGTCATCCCAATAACATATAGTATATAGTATAACTAAAAAGGTAGTGAATAAATGTGTTGGACCAAATTATAAATTTAAATCAATCTTACAAATAATGTGTTGTGATTTCCCATCAAATGATTTAACCATTTTTTTCTAAGGGTATAAATCAGCATGTGTATATCCCAAGTGTTAAGTAATGTTATGATATATGCATTATCATTATCATCATTATCTATCATGACACTATATATATTATAATGATTAAGTAATGCTCAAAATAGTAATGAATGAAGATATGAGTCATCATCCATAATTTCATTATCATCAAAAGAAATAGAAGGTATTTAAACCATATAAGGTACTATGCATGTATAAGTAGAAAAATCATATCTAATGGGTTTCTATAATGTGATGAGGGAGGATATGTATTATATTCCATTTGAACTTCTAGATATTTCTTATAATGATCTTGAAATAGATTTTTTAATATCTTCTAGTTTTGATGGTCACTAGGTTGTGAACCTAAATCCTTTATAAGATCATCAAAGGGTAATCTATTGGTTATCAAGAATATATTATATATTATGTTTTAATGTATAAAATATATTTTTAGAATGCATGGGGCCTTGGTGGTAGTAAAATTATGCATTAACATCACCTCCTTTTGGTAGAGGTCAACTAATATCAACCTCTATAGGAGGAGGGAGAGATTTGAGATGCCACACCACAAGTTTCTTAAGTAATGAAGTTGTAAATTTAGGTAATAGTGTAAATTATATATTAGGTGCACTGGATAAGATGAGCCAATTAGGTTCTTGTGACATTGTGTTAACCATTGTGGAGGTTTCCATTCTAGTTTCTACAGGTTTTACATTGTAGTTTGGATTGATATGAAACTTGATAGTAATGTAGTTGATCTATTTTCTACATATTTAACCTCGTTTAAGGAAATAAGTTTAATTTTATGATCTCAAAAAATATGGCACAAGTCATCAAAATATTCAAACTTATTAAAAACAATGGACTAGTGTAATGGGGCAAGCAAACTTTTCTTAAAGATGTCTTGAATCTCTTTATCTACCATTGGATTTGTCATTTTGGCTACATTGTTTTATATCTCAAAACATATTCACTGATAGGTTCATTGGTTCCTTATTTGATCTTATAAAATTGGGTATATGACATATTTCTAGTGATGTTGATAGATAAATGTGCTAGAAACTAATCTACTAGAGGTCTGAATGCTTTCACTTATTAGACTGGTAAGTCATAGAAGCATATTAAAACATAGTATTTTTAGGCTCCTTATATATTATTTGGTAAAAAAATTATCATTTAAATCATAATCAAGGCATGTTTCATAAAAATATCAGATATTTTATTGAGGATCATGCTTTTAATCAATAAATGTGAACTTGGGTGCAATAAAACTAGTTGGAAAATATTGCAAATATATCTCAAGTGCTATAGGATTATGTAATGAATATTTTAAATAAATAACATTAGTTGATTTCAAATAATTTTATTCAATGTTGGTAACCTTAGCTTGCAAAAAAATTATAACTTGGAAGAGAGTTTTCACTATAAACCCATTGGAACTAAGATTGGATACTTGAAAATTCACCAAAGAGGATGAAAACACCACTTGTTTTAATGTGGGAATTGAAAATAGTAAATGGGTTGAAGTATTAATTATTCCCATGGAGGATGTGGAAATAGTTGTATCATCTAAGGGTTCACCATTATTGGATATGGATGCACTAGCCTTATCATGGTTATTGATTTAATCTATTTTATTTTTGTATTTTGATGATTTACTAAAGCTTATTTATCTTCCTTTTCAAATTATATTTATTTACATTTTACATGTTTGATAAATTAAAATTAAGGTGCCAAAATAAATGAAAAATTTGAGATCTAAAAAATAATGAAATCAAAAACCCAAGAAGATTGAAAACCCTAGAGTAAGCTAGCAGTTTCATCAGAAGACACAATGGTTAGGCTCATCAAATTTTTAGCCTTTTTCATAAGTTTTTAGTTTAGATTTATAAGGTTATAATAACCTATGAAAAATAATGAATAAAACTATTATAGAGTAGTCCAATTAATTGAAAATCAAGATAAATGTATATTTTGAATTAAAATGTTGAGTTATGTTAAATATAAAAAGTACACTAGAAATATTAGTTTGATTACATAAACATGAATAAGATATAGTAATTAGCTTATCTATAAATGTGTATTAGATCTGATAAGTATAGAGGTGGAAATAGACAGGGAAAATATTAGGATCTAGTCATCATATTATAGAAATATTATTTCTAGAGGCCTAGACACTTGTGTCAACCTTGGGACACTTGAGTCGATGTAGGTTTCTTGATCCCAATGATTATTTCCATTACATAATATTCACTATATTTTAGAGTGACCACATATATATTTTTGGGTTTTTTCACCTTTCTACTGATGTGTTTTATTCATGTGCATAATTTGTCAATTATTTTTAATGGATAAAAACCTAGCTCTTCACCTTAGGTCTTTGTACATTACCAAATTGGTGTTAGGATCTTGCTCCTCAATTAGAGCACACATGATTACCTCTTGTATTAGTAACTAAACATAGAATTTAACTAGAATGATAAGTAACTAGAAATATGAAACAACACAAGATATGAGAGACAATACACAATTGTATTAATAATCACTCAGAAGAAAACACAATAAAGAAGATGCCACTTGTTCTTCCACCTCAAAGGCTTGCCACACCTTAAGGACTTCTTCCCTCTCTCTCTTATGGTCCCAACAATCAACTCCAATACAGAGTTGTTGTTCACCTCCACCAGTCAGTAACAACACTGCCAGTGCACCAAGTACACATCTGTACTCCAAGTAGATCTCTTGCTCTGTGTTGCCACCTACAAATCACCAGACCTTACTCACCATTGTAGATCTCCAAACGTGGTCCTGCACACCTGTTGACCAAGATCATACATACACAAAGAACCCTTCTGATTCTCCAAACCAGCACCCACACTTGGTACTATGGCACTAGGAGGAACACACCATTGCTCTCTTCTCTCTGAAGGAGCTTATTTAGCTCTCTTACTCTCTAGCACTTGTTTACAATACAGCCCATGAGTCTATTATATAGATCTCATGCATACAATAATTAGACATTCTTAATTACAATAATTAGACTCACAACTCTAAGACTATAATTAGCCTTTAACATGAAAACTAATAGTCCAAAAATAGACTCTTCAGAATCCGCATGTAAACTGCATGCTCACACACAGGTTGCTGACATAAGCTCCTCCCTGATCGATGTCAGCCAACTTGTAACTGACGTCGGTTACTTCTGCACTACTATCTGACAAATTTCAGTTGATCAGACTGATGTCGGTTGCCCTAAAACTCATTCTATAACTCTCTGCAACCTCTGTAACTTTTCTTGTTTGCATCCTAGTGAAGCTTTTAGCTCCACAACCTAACAATCTCCCACTTGGAGATAAATAACTGCACCTATACCTATACCTATACACCATCTAAATTATTCTGTGGCTAGTATCCCTCTTCAAGATCAATCCTAAAGACCAACCACCTCACAACCTATGATGCTACACCTATCATCCAAGTAACCTACCACATCCAAACCTACAAACCCATGTAGTGAAGACCTTGACCCTACATAACATGAATCCCTGCTACTAGTCCCTCTCAGATACTTGAGAATCCACCTTCCCCAAATTGGCTCCAAACTCTCTAACAACTCCAACTACTTGAGAAAACTTAGGTCTACACCAGACCTTATGTGATTTCAAACACTGCTATAAGCTCTGCTTGAACTGTCTAGCCCTTGGTGTGATTTTTGATTTTGCATCTTACATATTGAACCCTGCCAACATTGTCTTCACATCAGCTCCCACTAGAGACAAAATCTCCATGTCTCTTATGCCAAAGAATTTCACTACTCCCGAATTCTCCATGACATACCTTTGAACTAACCTTACCCTTAGCTCATCAAATCCTTGTATGTACAAACTTGCTCCAAGCATACCATCCACATACAGTAACAGGATAATGTCGCGACTCATCATCCACCTGGTAAAGACAAACACAATAGTTACACTGACATTGACTAAAGCCCTGCTTTGTCATCCACCTGTCAAAACCTGTACTACTATCCTATAGCTTCCTCAAGACCATATACCTTAGACTTCTATCTCACGTATCCATCCACTCTCTTCTTTAACTTGGGAATCCATCTGTCTCTCAGTGCTTTCTTCCAACTGACAACTCCACCAACAAACTCTTGTTTGGTTCTTCTCCAAGGACTCACACTCCTCATCCATGCCAAGCTCCAACTATTTCTAGATTCTACCTGCATTGCCTCTTCACATCTTCCTAGTTCTCAACCATCAGTAAGCAACAAATAAAGAAGGTGAACAACAAATATGAGGTCCACTTACCCTTTCAATCCTCAATATGAGTGTTTGAGACCTTTTTAATAGCTTGCTGTCCACCCACCATCCATTTTAGTGACCGACCATCTCCCAGTCTGCACCGACCAATGTCAGTTCCTTGCACTGACCTTGACTGCCAACATCATTTCCCTAGCCAACGCCGATATCCCTTCTACCGACATTAGTTCTTGTATGACTGATGTCAGTCTTTCATTACCGACATCGGTTACTATCTGATTGATGCTGGTACCTATGTGTGCCTGTGAGTGATAACTTTTTACTCGCGAGCTCCTTTTGGGTCAAAACCCTATTCAAATCAACACAGCCCTACTTAAAATAATTCAGTCCCCTTAGCTGATCTCTGTCTGTCATCTCTTCCATGAACACCAAGGCTTTCCAGTTCTTAAGTTTATCAAAGATGTCTATCTTCCACTTAAGAACATGCATTCCCCTCCTACATATGTGACCAAGCCTACAAAGCCACATCTCTATAACAGAAGGTGAATCAGTAATATAAGTAGATAGATAAAGGATACCTACTTTCTTACCACCGTCTAATTCAAGTGCATCTACTGTGAGAGGTACTGTGCATCTCCCATCACCCAACTTTCTTGAAGAAATTAGACTCATCTCCAAGACTGAAACCTGCATGACCTTCTTCAACACTTGTATGTTACCCGTCTACAATTTTAGCTTCACTTCCCCTTCATCAATAATCTGACAAGGCTCACCAAACCCTAAATAAATCTCTCCAAAGTCTCCAAAGACATACCCATGAAAAGATGCTCTATTTCGGGCTGCATGGAAAGAGGCAAAAGAATCTATAAACAAAGACTCTACTTTATCCATAGCAACCTGTTCAACAACCCCTACAACATCTGCTTCTACACGCTGATCTTCTACCAACCAACAATCTTCCTTTACCTACTCTTTCTTTCCATCAATCAGACCATTCATGCTATTCAGTTTTTCTATTTGTAGCTTACTTTCTTCTGCCATTGCTATACTCCCACTCAATCAAAAACATCTGTGAGTACCCTATAATCAACAAACACTAACCAGATCTAAAACCACCTCTTAGTAACCCAACCAAAAGCTCTGATACCAACTGTCAGGATCTTGATCCTCAATTAGAGCACATGTGATTACCTCTTGTATTAGCAACTAAACACAGAATTTAACCAGAATGATAAGTAACTAGAAATATGAAACAACACAGGATATGAGAGGCAATACACAATTGTAATAATAATCACTCAGAAGAAAATACAATAAAGAAGATGCCACTTCTTTTTCCACCTCAAAGGCTTGCCATGCCTCAAGGACTTCTTCCCTCTCTCTCTTATGGTCCCAACAATCAACTCCAATACAGAGTTGTTGTTCACCTCCACTAGTCAGTAACAACGCTGCCAGTACACCAAGTACACATCCATACTCCAAGTAGATCTCCTACTCTCTGCTGCCACCTACAAATCACCAAACCTTACTCACCATTGTAGATCTCCAAACGTGGTCCTACACACCTGCTGACCAAGATCATACATACATGAAGAACCCTTCTGATTCTCCAAACTAGCACCCACACTTGGTATTGTGGCACTAGGAGGAACACACCATTGCTCTCTTCTCTCTAAAGGAGCTTATTTAGCTCTCTTACTCTCTAGCACTTGTTTACAATACAACCCATGAGTCTATTATATAGATCTCATGCATACAATAATTAGACATTCTTAATTACAATAATTAGACTCGCAACTCTAAGACTATAATTAGCCTTTAACATGCAAACTAACAGTCCAAAAATAGACTCTCTGGAATCTACATGTAAACTGCATGCTCACACATAGGTTGCCGATGTCAGCTCCTCGCTGACCGATGTCAGCTGACTTGTAACCGATGTCGGTTGCTTCTGTCGGTTGATCAGACTGATGTCGGTTGCCTTGCAACTCATTCTGCAACTCTCCACAACCTCCGCAACCTCCGTAACTTCTCTTGTTTGCATCCTGGTAAGCTTTTAGCTCCACAACCTAACAATTGGGTTAGTTGGATCATAGTGTCAAGTTGAATTCATAGAACCATGTATCAATGAGTTTTATGTACATACCCAATACTCTATGTAAGGACTCAGACATAGCTATTTATCCCCTAGGTGTTAGATTGTGTGTGCACAAGGATGAAATATACTGTATGTAAGGCCATGAAATGATCTAGCTTTTAACTTGACAAATAATTCTTGTGTTGTTATTTGAGTGATATAAACCTATAATATGATTTATTATATTATTTATATAGAAATATGTAATAATAGGGTAGTATAGCTCATTTTTACAATCAATTAAGTGAGTTTTAATAAGTGCTTGCTTGGTATTTATTACATGAATAATTATTAGGCTTATATTTGTATTTATACCACACCTTTTGGAAATATCTCATAGTAGGGTTAATTAAAACAAATGGACTAACCCATAGGATTTCAAATATTTTCAAATTAGATAACTTTTGAGGACTAGACACTCGATAAGAATCTTGACACTTACATCAATGCTATGTAAGTGTCTGTATATGTGACACAAGTTTTTGGTATCCTAAGAAGTTGTTAAGGAAATATAACTAAAAGTGAAGGATATACATAATTTTTAATCTTTTTTGATTGTATAGGAGATTTAGGTTATTAGAAATGATAGGGTTGGACCATAATATAAGTAGTTAGGCATAGTGAGATGATGAATGCAATATTTTTGACAACAGGAATGTCTAGAATTAAAAGGTAGATCCCTAATATGTATTTATCAAGTATACAAGACTAGGATGTTATATAAATAATATTTTAGTATCTAAATAAACCCTTTCTTAAAAATTATTTATTGCTTATATTGAACCTATTTTGAAAGATTCTCTTTTAGTAATTTTTGTTTGTCTTATTGTAGCTTTCATAGCCTTTAATTTTCAAACTATTATTATTGTACTTATTATTATTTTTAATGGTTTTTTCTCCAATTTTATCTTTCAAACCTTTTATCTCTCTAAAATATCCTTTAGTATCCATAATTTCACTTTTTTTTTTTTTACACTTGTGCTTTAGGATATGCAATCTTAGTGTGAGTGGGTTGTTTTATTGATGCATCTATTATAGGGTTAAAAATATCAATGATACTATGTATTTTGTTATTCAAATCCAAACATCTATCTATATGATTCTCATTCATCTATGATAATCATAATATTTTTTTTAATTTTTTAAATGATGTATAGGAAATTTTTTGATCAACTTCTTATGAACCATTTCTCATAGAAACTCACTTAAAATATACCCTTATGTATAATTTTTTAATCATTTGTTGTATATGTAATTTTTTAAACTTCCAAATGTGATATGAATTCTTTTTGGGCATAAAATTTCTAGATGAAGACAAAATACATGATTAACACTAACATATTCTAAATTATTTGGATATGTGAGATGATTTTATAATGATGTGATATTTTAACTAGAATACTTATTTTTATTTTTCAACTTTTCTATTATCCTTCTTATGGTGACTATTTGATCTTGAAGGGATTCATGAACACAAATTCTAGGTAATTCTAATTAGATATGCATGAAAACATCATCAAATATATATGTGGGAGGTTGATGGGGGTGAGGAATGACATGATGGTTACCTTCATTTGTCACTATAGAGTGGTCGACCTTACCTCTTGGCACAGGGAGAGCATGGACCTAGTAAGAAATAAAGTAACTATAACCATCTTGAGGATGGTCAATAAAAGTTAGGGTAGACATAGAAGGTGTATTATGATTAAGTGTATCCTTGATTTTATTTAATATTAATGTTATAAAATTTATTAGATAATTATGAAATTTATTGAATATTTATATCTAACACATTGCAATAAAAATAATTATTGCTTGAAAAAAATACACCAAGAGTAACCCAGTAACCTACATAGCCATTATACGATGTGCATAATAAATAATTGACTATTAAAATAGATATATATTTATTTTAGATATATAAAATATATTTTTGGTTAAAATATATAAATATGTGAAATGCAAAAGTTAATTTTAAAATAGATATATTATTCATCCCATAGGACTAATTTACTACAACTAGTAAATTACTAATTCTAAAAATCCATAAAATATTTTGGTAAACAAAAATAGGTTTTAATATTATCAATATGACTAAAAATATGCTCAAATAATTTTGAAAATAGATCCATTATGGATTAGGTATGATTTGAACAAGGAAATATATGCCACCAGCCTAGGAAAGGAAAGTGTAGTCACATAAAATATCACTTAAGTGTAGTGGGTGTCACTTAAGACCACCATACCCTTAGCTTAGCCCTAGACCTATTTTATAGCCTCTTTCAATCCTTAACTATATTTTTTTTAGGTCTCACCCATACCTATAAATTCCTAAAGTAGTCTTAGACCTTCCCCTAAGCATCTAATCCCCTAATGCCCTAAGTTTTTCCACCTGGACACTAACACGTCCCTTTAGACACTGGTGCATTTCACTAGTGGCCAAGGGAACACACTAGTTTCCCTTACCTATTTTCATCCCCAATAGACATATTTATAAATTTTAAAGAACTTTATGCTTTGCCTAGTTTCAAATCACATTTGGATAAGTACCATATCAATACATATACACCACATTTATCCTTTTACCCATTAGATGGAAATTAGATGAAAATACATATAAAAATGATTAGAAAAAAGATATAAAAATAAATTCCATTGATCCCTATTCTACCCTAATTATAAATACAACCATGTATAGAAGTCATAATCTCATTTTACTCATATTTCTAGTCTCAATCCTCACCCAAAGCATTCAATCCGACATTCATATTAGCATTCACTTACACAAGCACTTAGAATGGGATAACTACATAGAGTTGTATCCCCTCTCAAGGTATTGGTATTTATGAAAATATTAATGAAAAAAGGTGTTGAGGATATCCAAACCACCTATATAACATCACTCTTTTACTAATTATGCCACTCAAATACCCTAACAACATAGAGGTCTAGGGTCTAATCCTAAATCAATAAAAAATAGGTCACATATAGTGGATCATGGTTTTATCACATAGGCATAGGTTTATTATACTCAAAGAAAGATATTACCATAAGTTCACATAGTTTTTAGTAAGAGGACACTAACATGGCATATATGACATGAGCACAATGTGATAGTATCTAAAGAAGCTCATTATTATCCAATAAGATTTTTAAGACCTATTCCTAGTTTGATGCACTCTAATCAACTTTGACACTAGTTTCAAGCCTCCTCTTAATCTATCTCAATCAGATTCCATCTGAGTACATATTTGTGTCATTCATTACTATTTTTAGAATAATTAATTAGGTTAATTCTTGTATAAATTAGTGGTTTTATTAATTACATATTTCTCCTTTGATTTACTATACCATCCCTTTAACAACGTAGGGTTTAAACTCCATAAATTGCTTAAAAGTTAAATCATTTGGTGAACTTGACTTTGAATATTTTAAAAACCCTAAACCTATATTCTCTTAGGGTTTGTGTCATTTTTACTATTTCCCTTGATTTTGTTAGGATTTAAAATTTCATATATTCTATTTTAGCATCACTATTTCATTTTATTTGCTATATGCCATCTCAAAATTTTATATCCCTTCCTTTAAGAATAAGTGTTAGGCTTAGTGTAAATTCTATTAAGCATACTCATATTCTTTTCATTCAAGACTATACCATGAACAAAAGACTAGTTATAACTCCCCTCATTGATCCTTCACATCTTGATTATGTGTAATTTAAGGATAATACATTGGAACATGATAAGAATAATCAAGGTCTTAATGATATACAAGACAAGACTCATGACACACTCCCCCCTCTCAATGATGACAATATACTATTTAATAAATATGAAGTTTTATAAAGTTTCAGAGATAGACTTAGGGAAAAGGACCATAATCATGATTAGAGTTTAAAATATATATTTTAAATCAAGAACACATCACTTGGTCAAACCTCCAACTCCACAGAGGTTAATAGAGTTATACCTACTATAGGGGCAACTCAGATTCCATAATATTTAGTTATTACATGGTAATATTCACCAGTGGAAACACATTCTATGGCTATTACACATTCCTCCTCTTAGGATTTATAATACCTTATTTATGACATCCATGATCTATAGGCCAAGGTGTTACATCTTTATTAGGGTGACACTATACCACCTCATGCCTTAGATACTTATGTTCTTCAACATACACCATTAACACAACATATAGTGGAAACTAATTTTCCATCTAAATTTGTGGCATCTAAGCTTATATTTTATGATGGTAAGGGTGACCAATAACACCATCTATAATCTTTCCATGTAGCATGTTTGGACTATGTGTCCAATGATTCTCTCCTCACTAAGTTATTCCATCATAGTTTAAAGGATAATTTTTACAATGGTTTGATGATATTCTTAATCATTCCATCACAACATTAAATCCACTAATAGATATGTTTTTGAAACACTTTTAAATTAACATCAATGATAAGGTTTCCTATGCTCAAGTTTCACAACTCAAATGAAAATATAATGAGCCAATCATTGAATATGTCTTGTGATATACAAATATATTAGCAAAGATGACTAGCCTTATAATAGATAGATAATGCCAAGACATATTCAAGTAGAGTTTATTATTATCATTGCATGAAACCATCATATTCAATAAGTTCCCACCATTCACATATCTTTGTCATATAATGAAATAATGAGAATTTAAGCTTCTCTTCATGGGACAATTAAAGTAGACAACTTGGTCAAATTCAACTAATAAGATTTCCAATAAGACCTGATAAAAGGTAAATACCAATGAGAATAAGAATGATTCAAAAATAATAGTTAATAAAGCTTCAAATCCATCCCATCACATGGTTTTATCATCTATATCAAGGATTCCTTTTATTACTCTTGATTTCTAGCATGTATTCTTTAATAACTCTTAGAATATAATGTCATATCTCTCCCTCCCATCAAATAGGTTGATACAACTAGGCCTCTTCCAATGAATTATGATGGCAATGTATTTTAGTACTATCACATGGCATGAAGATATACAAATAGATGTATTAGCTTGCCACATAAGATACAATATTTGATTAAAGCTAATATCATTGATGTCATCACTCCTACAAAGGCACCTAGAACACATTCAATGGAAACAAAAGCATTGAAAATATTTTTAGATCCTTTTATAAAACATATAGCTAATGAGACAATGGGAACTTTATGTGTTCATTAGACATATTAGTCATAACCACTACCAATATATTATCATAATCATATAGTGGACACACACCCTCTCCATAATATCATTGGGGTGTGTCATACTATAGTACTAGGTAGACATTTCATCACTTTTTTAGAGTTGGAGATAATCGATGATGACTCCAATTTATATGTACTCTTTGTATGATCCTAAATTGATCATCATCCCTTCTAGAGTGTCATGGTTGATAATGGATCAAGCATTAATATGTATAATATTACACTTTTATATCACTTGGTTTATTTAGAGTAGGACATTTATCAGATAGATATAATTATTCATAGATCTAGTGGTCATGTTTAAAGATTCATTAGGGATATATTACTACCATTACAAGTTTGGCCCACACATGTGGCCACTAGATTCATAGTTGTACCTAGTGTAGACACATTTGTTATGTTATTTGGTAGGCCTTGGATATAATATCTTAGGGATATCCCATATACCATACATAGATGTCTCAAATATATATATATATATATATATTCTAGTTATGTGGTTGTAGTTAAGGTCCTTCTATATGAGTATCATTTACCTTTTACATAATGATTTATATAGTAGACACCAATTATTATATATTTCATAGAATCTAATAACACACATTTAATCCTACAACATCATCACACACATATAATCTCCCACATATACCTTTATTAGAGAGACCCATATGTTAGAGATATGTTTTGGATTCTAGAGAGAGACTATCTACCCTATTACCACATAGATCAATGTTACATCATAGATCATCCATTGTAGTTACAACTTCTTCTATCATATGGGTTCCCAAGAACCCCATAGTTCACAAGCCTATTTAGTTAATTCCATATATTCCAAGTCCCACTCTATAGGAAATTTCAACTACATATCACTTAGTATATGTAATTCCCCTATCTTAGATTCCTCATAACACAACAACCATGATCACTCTTCCTCTCTTTGATACAAGACACATTGATTATGAGTCTCTTGAAAGAATCATCAGTTAGTAGTATCTCTCCTCTTGTACATAATTTATATTACCTTGATCCTTGTATATAGTTTCATTTTCATGATTGATTGTGCATAGATTATACTCAGAAAATAAAAAAACATTCAAATATTACTAAAACATACAAAATTTTAGATTGTATACATTTCCATGTTTACATTCCTTATATTTTTTAGGTTCTACATATGCTATTTATGTAATTGTAGTTTAGTTTTATAATATATACATCCATTACTTGTTATCTTCAAGTTTTCACATATTCTTACAGGACTTAGGTTCACCACACAAATCTAGGTTTGGTACGATCTACCCATTATGGCACATACATAACTTCAGCATTGATACACTTGCCCATTGGGGGAGTTATCCTATACATAGATTCCACTTTAATAGGTCATATCATTCTATAATACAATATTTTTTAGTTGAATACTACTACTATAAACTTAATTTATGTGTATCTTTGATCTTATACAAAATTAAACCACATATTCCTACATACTTTCATTTCTAGCTTTCCTATTTTAGACTTGATTGTGTCTCTTTAATTTTACATATATTCATGGGCATTTAAATCTTCCATTGTTCTACATATATAAGCCACTAATTACATTGTGTGTATACTTTATAAATGTGTGTGTGTCCTTATGTGTTCCTTCTTAATTATGTATGAAGACATTTGAACATGCCTTTCCATGTAGCTCTAAGCCAACCTTTCTTGTTATATGTATATGTGGAGATTTGAACATGTCCTTGTATGTTTTTTCTTCCTTAGAATTAGTGACATGTGTCCATGTTCCTTGTATTTTTTCCCTATTATAGCATCTATTTTCACCTTTGGAGAGAGTTATTTAGGCTCTCTCCAATTGAGCTACACTATGAGAACAAATCTAGGTTGTGGGTCACCTATGGTGGGGTTGGAACTCTAGAGAAGGCCAACTTCATCTTGGATCACCTATACTAATTTTTACACTAAGAAAAGGGTTAGAAATGGGGAAATGTGTCCTAATAAAGTTAACTAGGCAATGCACCAAATTTAAATGAGAACTCACATAAATATTAAATAAACACTAAGGAAGCATAAGACAATACTAGGTCACATAATCTCATAAAACTTAACTATTTGAATAAGTGTTTTATAAAATAGGATTAATAAGTAATGAATGAATCCAAAGATGAGTTATAATACTCACTGAGAGTTTGTATCAATGACCAAAATAACACTAACTTAGACCTACAACTAGCTTGAATACACCTAGAAATGAGTAAGAAAGAAGGACAAGGGGCATGGAATATTCTCCTTCAAAATGCCATCATGTACAAGATTTTATACACATAATTCAATGGGAAGAGAGGCAAAGAAATTATTTATTATTTCAATAGGTCTCTCATACAAATTTTGATAGGGTTTAGCCTTATTAAATCAGAGCCTCTACTCCTTATAATTGAGAGAGAATTTATTATAAAAAAGTGAGAGAGATTTTATTATAAAAATTGAGAGAGATATGATGTGTCAAAAAGTGAAGAGAGGGGAAATAGAGGGGGATCATGCCATCTTATATCATTAATTTAAATGCCACCTTTTATGAATGTTTCACCATATTTTGATCAAATCAGTGCTAGTTCTCTATTTTGGGACTTTATTTTATCTTCCACTTGTTTCATTATGAGGGCAAGGTCCTTATATCCATGTGATTTATAGAGCCATGCCTAATTTTATTTTAGGGGTGATAAGTACCTATTTTTCAAAGCTATATCTTTGATAGATGAGACATTTTTCCATAACCATATATCTTCCCCTATTACAAAATTTGAGCATAGTTCTTTACTATAGATTGAAAACCAATCCAATTATAGGTTTTTATATAGTCAATACATTTATGAATAGATTATATACTACATATATTATTTCCTAAACCATATTAGGTCTAAAAATACCTATTCTACCTCAAAAACTTGTGGAAACCAAGGAATTATTGTACACGATAGTGAAAATATGAGAAAACTAAGTTACATGCTTTAGATCCACCAATAGAGGTTTCAACTAAGTTTCAATGTATTCCTTTGAAATATTTTACCTATTTCAACCTTAGGTCACATTTTATCTCCATTAAAGTCCCTTAAATTTTGACTATTAATGTTGACTGTCGATCTTGATCCAAGATTCTCATAATGTGTCAATTGTCAACTCTTCATTCATTCTTAGAATCTTATTATTAGCCCTTTGAATGATTGACCTCACGGGAAATATTGATCTCCCTTTGTAAAAATGAACATGAGACATAAATATTAAACCATTATAATGTGGTTAATACACTTGTCACCCATGCATTTACTATTAGGATCCACTAACCTTTTGACTCATCACTTACCATTTGATCTACTATGTATAATTTCATGTACACTATCAATCTCTCTATACCCATTAGATTTATCAATCACCATGTACTATTAGATATTTATTTAGGTACCTAATATATTACCACTTATCAACACATTTATGCTAACCTTTTGACTTGATTCTCAGTGTAGATCTTTAATGCATAATAAAATGCACTCCATTAGATATTCAAGACCCACTAACATCACTGATCAATTAATAATAATTATATTTGATCTTATATTCCAATATTTGGACATTTTATATCTCCGCATTTAAATTCGAAACCTTTTGAATTAAAAAAACTATTTCATGAAGCTTAAATTTGACATTCCCTTGCATGTTTCACTCTGCAAGTCTAACTTTGAAGATTTATAACTTGAGATAGACAACTCATCATATTATGAATTTTTTAGAGAATGATATGTAAATGAAATAAATAATGTCAATGTGATACTTTAGACTTTAGAGGCTTTCTAAGAATACTTAAAAAATGCACAATCGAGCTGACTAGTTCATTTCTACATGATGTTTGATGACGATCTAGTTCTTCTGGACTTGTGCTTAAATGTTGTCCCTTTATAAGGCTTTACTAAAATTTTAAGACTTTTTGAAAAAAAGTTCATGCCTTTGAATTCTTTAAACACTATGAGACCCTACTAGTCTTTTTCATTTTGCAACTCTAGACCTATTTCAAGACATAATTCTCAAAGATCAATAAAACACACATTAAGCTTGCTTAAATTGTTTAAAAATCTTTGTAAGAAATATGAGATCTTATTCTTATACTTTTAGTACACTAATTCCATTTATAACTCTACTCATATATTCAAACCATTTCTATGTAAAATATTCTTATGTGGGCCAAATTTGGCCAACATTTCTAGCAACATCTTATGGTTACATGCCTATTATGCAATAGACTAGTTTCCTTTACTGATCCATTGTGTACATGAAGTCAAAGTATTTCCTCTCAATTTATGTGAAACTAAATCAAGGCTGACCCTTTTTTAAACTTCGTCTTGAAATAAAATGAAAAAAAATCAAAATAAATAATTGTGTCCAAGGTACTTATAAAAAATGAAACACACAATTGAAAGGAAATGTGCTCAAGGCACTTAGAGGAAAGCATAAAAAATTAATCTAATATGTTATAATATCACACAAAATCTACAAACTCTTCTAATAAAAAGGATTTAAATTAATACCATTGATTGGGATGAGTAACATATCTCCATCCAATTAGGCAAGATGAAAAACATTATGTTGTTTCTATCCATGGATCAAATAAGGACCACTCCACAAGCTAAAAAACTTGTCATGGTATCATGCATTATCCTTATTTGATTCCATTTGAGCACTAGGTCCCCTTATTTAAAGTCCATTACTATGGCTCTCTTTTCAAAGGATTTATTGACTTCAGCTTGATGTGACTCTAATGTCTTCATTGTAAGGTCCTTGGTTTCTTCAAGCTCCATCAACTCTATCATACTCAAATTCATAGGCTCACTTTCCATCAACTCAAGCTATTGGGATAACTCTAAGGTAGGAAATTCAAGAGAAATGGACAATTTGGATTGCCTTCCATATACAAGGACATATGGATAATTTCCAATGGCATCTTTGGGAGTCACTCTATTATCCCATAAGGTTGTCTTTAGCTTTGTATGGCACACTCTTTAATTCTCTTCCATGGTCCTCTTGATAATCCTTATCAAGTTATTGTTTGTACACTCTACCAACCCATTTCCTTAGGGGTATTAATTGGAGTATGTGTTGAGGTATATTCCCATTCACTTATCTTTATACTAACAAATGTTAATGAATTATTTAAAATTATAGTATCTAGGACACCAGACCTAGTTACTATGCTATCATATAAGTCCAATACTAATGTCTCATTAGATTCTTTCAAGATAATTGCTTCCACCCACCTGGTGAAGTAGTTGTAGTGAGCACCCATTTATGCCCTATAATTAAAGGTGGATTTATCATCCCTATGAAGTCCAACCCCCATTTCATGAAGAGTTGCTCCACTTGGATTGGGTTGAGTGGAAGAACTGATAATATTTGTTTTCCTACAAATGGAGCACACTTCTAACATTTCCTCATCCATGCTTAGGCATCCCTTATAAGACTAGGATAGTAATAACCAGACCTCATTACCTTTTTTTATATTATTCTAGGGGTAAAATGGCCATCTACAGGTCCATCATGAAAATGATCCAATAGCTTTGTTACTTTATTGTCATTAATACACCTAATAAGTACCCCATTGAGGTCCCTTATGAAAATAACACCATCAACTAATGCATAAGGTATGGGTTGAAGTTTGAAATAACTTATTTTTACTATATCCAAACCTTGGGGGCATTCTCCTATCATCAATAAATGTGTCATATCTTAGAGCCATATATTATGAAGTGGAGGTGCATTTATTTGTGAGTTCTCTTATGTCACCAAAACAACTTCTTTGTCTTATTTAAGGTCATCCACCATATGCTCCCATAGGCCTTTACCTCTTATCAACTTTATGAATTTTATTTCCACATCATACTCCATAACCTTGGTAATTCAACCTTATCTTTTCTCATTCAAATCCTTATTGAGGATACAATCCCTCACTCTAGGATGAGACACCATAAGATGAACCTTACTATTGGAGAACATTGTTTTAAAATTTTTGAGGCTCCTTATAGCTATAATAACCTACTTTTATATAAAAATGTGCCTCACCTCATATCCTTACATATATTTATTATATAAGGCAATTATTTGCTCAAGTCCTTTATCATTCTTCTACATCAGCATAATTGATATGGTGTCAACATTAGAAAAGGTGTACAATATGAAATCCTTTGAGAAATCAAGATTTGTGAGTGAGGGTGCCTGGACAAGGGCTTGCTTGATGGACTCAAATGCCTCTTTACCTTATTTGTTATGATAGTGATGGGTTTTACCAAGTTTATAAAACTAGGTATAAACCTTCTCACAAAGTTTAGCTTCTTAAGGAAGCTCTGGATTCCTTTATTGTGCTTAGGTAGAGATAGTGCTAAGATAACACTTATTATATTAGGGTTAATAGATATTCCTTCAGTTGAAGTAATTTGACCTAAAAGTTTTCCTTCATGAATAATAAACACACATTTATTGGGATTTAAAGAGATCCCATACTCTCTACATATTTGGAATATCAACCTTAGATGGTCTATGTGCTCACTAACCATCTTGGAGAAAACTATGATGTCATATAAGTAGACTAGTACCATATGATTTAACAACCCTTGAAAATCCATGTCCATGTCTCTTTTGAAAGTGGCCTAAGAATTTGAAAATCTAAAAGGAATCTTTTTATAAGCATATGTGCCCTACTTTATGGTGAAGGTAGTCATATACTAATTTATTTCTCTTACTAGCACTTGGTTGTAACTTGAATACCCTTCCAAAAAGGAAAAATGTTTTGAACCAACAATTATCTGAAGGATTTATTCCATGGATGTTAAAGGGTAGTGATATTTCAAATAGATCCTATTTAGATCCTAAAGTCAACACAAAATCTAATTTACCCACTCTTCTTCCTCACAGGTATCAAATTGGCTACCCATGAGGAGTGCTTAATTGGAAAGATGATCTTGGATTTAATTAATTTGGTCAATTATTTCCTCATAAGATCTTCAATTTTTATGTTTATAGGCCTCTAATTATACATGATAGGCTTGGCATTAGCCTCTAGTTCTATAGTGTGTTGGGCCAGCTTGGGATCAAAGCTTGTTAGGTCACTATATTCCCATAGAAATATGTCTACATATTATTTAAAAATTTATATGAAAGCATCCCTCTTAGCTTTAGCATTTACCTTCCTAAAATTGAGGAGCTTTTCCTTGAAGATAAGGACTCTTTCATAGTTCTCTTCATTGGTTGACATCACTGCCTTATCTTTATATAATATGGTCTCCTTCATGGAAGAGATCTTCAAGGGTGACCAACCCTTTAGGAAGCTTGTTGGATTTTAACTAAAAAATGTGATCCCCATACTAATGTTGAAACTTTTCTTAATTTATGGAGGAAAAATTTGCTTCCTACTATAAGAAATAGGTATTTTTCTTGTCATTCTCACCACCACTTAGACATGTGGCTATACTTTGGTCTTTTTCAACTCATTGGGGATACCAAATTGAACTCCCATAGATATTAATCTATCAACATGTCCATTTTGGTTCCTTGGCACTTCTTGGATGTTAAAGGCCTTAAAATCTTTGGTTAGGTCCCACACTCTATGTTTATAATAATTCATCAAGGTATTATTGGTGATATTTTAGCCACTAACCTAGTGCACTATCAACTCACTATCCCCATAAACTTTTAATTACTTAATTCCTCTCTTATTAACCCATTGAAGGCCATGGTTAAGACCTTCATATTTTTTTGCATTACAAGAGAAACTGAATTGGAAATTTTAAGAATATAAATACTTGTCATTATAAGGGGATACTAGAATTACACCTAAACCCACTCCATGTTTATTCCTTGAGCCATCAAATAACAATTTCCATAATCTAGTGGGATCCTCTTGAGGTATAATTAGGGATGGCATGGAATTATTATCTTCATGTGAGTAGTATACACCCATATGCCTCTATTCAACTCCTTCTAAGGGATCAACCAAATGATTGTCATTTCATAGTTCATCCAAGGATATGTCGGGTATCTCCTCAGGGTGAGTATTTAATTCTTAGCCAAATATGGATTCATCATCATCAAAGATGGTGCAATTGAGGTTTATGTTATATAGCCCATAAGGATATATTTGTAATTATATAATTGGCTCAGCCTTGAGAGACACTTTGGTCCCATATCCTATTTTAAATGTCATGTGTGAACATTATGCTACTAGATAACCTCCAATATTTGATGTGAATTCTCTAGATACACATAGTACAAAATGAGGAGGCACATCAAGGATCAATACATATTAAACCATTAAGATACTAGGATAAGCATGCAAGGTTATGTTGAGATCTCTAATTATGCCAGATGGTTTGGTGAAAGATTCATCTAGCTGTAACACTCCTTTAGATTAGGGCCCATACTTTAGACCAAGTTGGTCTGCTATAGACTTTGGCATTACTAAGGTTCTATCCCCATTGTCTAACAATAAATTGTGTACTAAAGAGTCATCAATGATTATTTAAATGTAAAAGGGAGGATGTTTGACCACCTTACTTGGTTGCCTTTCATTTATTCCTTTGGTTGTATTGGTGAGAACCACATTTTCTTTGCTTGGTTCCTTCTCAAGAATCTTGATCTTTGAAACCCTTCTTGGAGTATGTCTACCAGACCAAACATGGATAGCATATCTCACATTAACACACTCAAATTAGACCTTTTAATTTATTCCACAATGTTGATGGATGAACAACCAATCTTTGGTTGTGTTTTGGGAGCCACAACTACACCTTAAGTTTATGAGTTTTGAGGGTTAAAGACATCCCCTTGATTTTGATTTTTTGGATCTATTGGAACCTTTGGAAAAATAACAAGTCTATTTGTATTTAATATTGAAGGAGTAATGGTAGGAGTCTCTTTGACTACTTCATGATTACCATCCATGTTCCTTCTTTTGAACCTTGTATTTTTTACCACTGGAATGTATGTATGGCTATAACTAGCCTACTGATTGAGTCCATAACACTCTTCTTTCTCATAATTCACCATTATATCACCCAAATGGATTGGTTCTTGATCAGGGCTTTGAATTTGTTGATAGTCTTGTGGTTTTTTCATCATAGGTACCTATTTGTTTTGAATGATAAAAGCTTGATTATACCCATAACTAATAGCCTTATGCTATTGATAATTGAAAGCTTCAGTGAAATCAGTGGTTAGAACAATGGATTTCCAAAAATATTGATTCCAAGGCATATTAACCTTAGCTTCTTGAGAAACATTACTTTTAATGGGGACTAATGTGTTGTAAGTTCTTACAGTATTTAGATTATAGTTGTTTTGCCCAACATAGTTAGGTTGCCCTTGTCCTTGGTTTTGAAATTTTCCTTTGTAGGGTGGACTATTTTCTTTATAAGATTGATACTAAGGTTGATATGAGGCTTGGTAAGGCCTATTAAAATTTTACTACCTCTTAAAATTCACTATTTCATTTCCCAAAGATTGGAACATGCTCTTAAGCTCTTGAAAGTTCTTTTGTTCTTAGGAATCACTAGATTAACTAGTGGAAACCTTTTCTTGCTTAGGTGAGGGTATAATAGTAATTGTAGGCATAAGAGGAATGACAAAAATGGGATGAATAAAAATGGGGGATGTTTTGATCTTAGGGAATAAGATCATTAGTGGTCTACATGTTAGCTTGCTATCTTGGACTAGACAAATATTTTCCCTAATTTCCACCTCATATGTATTTAGCAATGTCTTCCCTCCCATATATTGGATGATTACTACAATGTCACTATTTAGGGCCTTCAAATAATAAAGAAAGGAAAAGTTAGGGGTAGTCCTAATAGAGATTGGCATTTTGTCCCAAGTCTTTTGGAACCTTGTGTTGAAGTCTTACACACCTTCATGAGGGGCTCTTTGAATTGTAGTTAATTGCTCTACAAGTGACAAATGGTCACTTTTGTCTTCAAATATCTTACACAATACATCCCCTAATTAATCCCATGATTTAATAGATTTAGATGAAAGGATTTTATACCAGTATATGGATTTAACATTAAAATATATGGATAATAACCTAATTTCCACATGTTCCTCATTGAAATCATGAATGCTGTAGAAGTTGGCTATATCCATGAGGTTCTCAAAAGGGGTTATAGCTTGGTCTCTAGTAAAGTAAGGGACACTTCTAAGAGTTGGTATTGGAATAAGATCATATTAAGGGAGGTCTATAGGACATTGACCATTAAAATACATAAAATAGAAAACTCTACGAGTTGCCATGGTAATGAAAGGGTTTAACAAAGATCTTCTTGCATGGGTAGGCCTTGAAATCGACTTAGGAACAAAGTGTTTCCTTTATATGGGTGTGTATTAGAAAATATTAATCTCTTTACTATGTTTAAAGGAAATTTAATGAACTCAAAGGGAATACTTCTAGAAGATAACCTTGTAGTAACTTTTGCATGAGATGTAGTCATTGGTCTACTACTATAATGTTGAATCTTCTCTTAGAGTTGCCAGATGCTATTTCTTAGAAACTATAACTAATACAAACTGATCAAACTAGCATCGAATGTTGACCAATATTATTTAAAATAAAGTCCCACTCAACATGACATAAACTATTGTAGATGGATCAAACCAACATCAAAATTTGATAAATCTTATTTGAACTAAAGTCCCACCTGGCATGCCAAAAATTATTATAGATTGGTCAAACCAACATCAAACTTTGATTAATTTTATTTGAATTGAGGTCCCACTAAGCATGCCATAAATTTTTGTATCATCAATTTTAACCCTTAAAGAGGGTTCTAGTATATCTCCAATTGATCTACACTATGGGAATAACCCCAAGCTATGGGTCACCTATGGTGGGGTTAGACATCCAAAGAAGGCTAGATTCCTCTTGATGGATCACTTATACTAATTTTTGAAATGAGAAAAGGGTTAGAAAGGGGGAAAGGGATCTGAAGAATTTTAACTAGGTGATGCACCAAATTTAAATGAGAACTCACATAAACATGAAGTAAACACTAAGGAAACCTAGGACAATACTATCTCACATAATCTCATAAAACTTAGCTAGTTTCATAAGTGTTTCATAAACTAGGTTTAGGAAGCAATGAATGAAGACAAAGAGGAGTTATAGGACTCACTGAGAGCTTACATCAATGATATAAAAAAAACACTAAATTAGACCTACAACTAACTTGAAGACACCTAGAAATGAAAAATAAATAAGGACAATGGCCATGAAGGATTCTCCTTCATAATGCCATCATGCACAAGCTTTGATACTTATAATTCAGAGGGGAGAGATATGTAAAGAAAGTATTTATTTATTCAATAGGTCTTTTATAAAAATTTTGATAGGGTTTATCCTTGTAAAATGCTAGTCTATTTTCCTTAGAATTGAGAGAGAATTTCTTATAAAAAAAGTAAGAGAGTTTTTCTTCTAAAAACTGAGAGAGTTATGATGTGTCAAAAAATGAAAGATATAGAGAAAGGGAAGAGAGAGGGGGAGCATGTAATCCAAGATCATTAATTAATATGCCACATTTTATGAATGTTCTACCATATTTTGATCAAATCAATGCCAATTATCTATTTTGGGACCTTATGTTATCTTCCACTTATTTTATTATAAGGGCAAGGTACTTATATCCATGGACTTAGCAGAGCCATGCCTAAGTCTAATTTGAGTGGTAATAAGTACTTGTTTATCAAAGTTATATCTATGATATATGAAACAATTATACATAACCATATATCTACCCCTAATATAAAATATGATCATAAGTATTTACTATAGATTGAAAACCAATCCAATTAATGGTTTTCCTATAGTCAATACATCGATGAATAACTTATAGACCACATAAGTTCTTTCTTAAACCATATTAGGTTTAAATAGACCTATTATACTTCTAAAACTTGTGGAAGACAAGGACTTAATGTATGTGACATTTAAAACATGAGAAAACTGAGTCTACATGCTTTGGATCCTCCAATAGAGGTCTTAACTAAGCTTCAATGGTATCTTTTGAAATATTTTCCCTAGTTCAACCTTGGGTCACATTTTCTCTCCATTTAAGTCCCTTATCTTTCAAATTTTAATTTCAACCATTGATCTTGATCTAGGTTTCTCATAATGTGCCAATTGTTAGCTCTTCATTCATTTTAAGGATCCTACTGTTAGCACTTTGACTTCTTAACCTCATGCACACCATCGATCTCCCTTTATATGAATGAATGTGAGCTATATATCTTCTACCAATCTAATGCATTTAAGATACTTGTCACCCCTACATTTGATCTTAAGATCCACTAAACTTTTGATTCATCACTGATTGTCAGATATACTTTATATGATTTCATGTACAACATTGATTTGTCAAGACCCATTAGCTCTGTTAGTCACTATGAACTATCATATCTCTATTTAGTTACTCAAGATCTTTCCACTTGTCATCAACATGTTTATGCTAACCTTTTGACTTGATGCTCATCGTAGATCAATAATGGATGACCAAATGTGCTTTGTTAGATATTTGGGACTCACTAACATCACTCATCACCTTCTCACCATTAGATTGATCCTAGATTTTGAGATTTAGACACTTGTCATAGCCACATTCAATTTGAGAACAAAGCTTAAAATTGATGTCCCCATGCATGTTTCACTCTACAAGTCTAAATTTGAAGCTTTATAAATTGTGGTAGATAACTCATCGAGTTATGAAATTTACAGAGGATGATATAGGCATGAAATGCATCATGTCCATGTGATATTTTGGGCTTGATGGGCTCCTTGAGCATACTTATAAAATGCACAATTAAGTTGACTAGTTTATTTCTATATGATGTTTGATTATGATCTGGTTCTTCTAGACTTGTGTTTGAACTATTGTCCCTTTATAAGGATATAATGAGCTTATAAAAAAAATTGTAATTTTTTTCATGCCCCTAAATTCTTAAAATACCATGATACCCTACTGGTCTTTTTCATTTTGCAAATCTAGACTTGTTTCAAGCCTTACTTTTCAAAGATCAATAAAACACACTTTAAGCTTGCTTAAAGTGTCTCAAAATATTTGTAAGAAATATGAGATATTATTATTCTAATTTTGGTTCACTCATTCCATCTAAAAATTTCCTCATCTATTCAAACCATTTTTAGGCAAAATATTCTTATGTGGGCCAAATTTGGTCAACAAGCCCCCTGGCCTACTTTGTGTGCCTCATGTGTTTGCATAGATAATTTCATGTATGCATAATTTCCATGAAACTTATATCTTTTTTGTTAAATTCACTGAGTTTTAGATACCTAGTGCATCTCTCCTTCCTCCTTGGTTTCCTTGATAAACATCATTCCCCATACCCCTAGGTAATTACTCAAATTATACTCAGACTTACTATTTATAAACATGCTTACATTTTATCTATATCTTGAATTTTTTTTGAATGATAGATCTAACATACATCATACATTACCAACTTATAATTAGATTATTTTAAATTTTGATGTCATGTATACACATTATATTAGTTTATCATGTAGATATCATATATGCTTAGGCTAATATACATGTGACATATATTTTATTTTTAGGATAGTTATTGCACAAGTTCAATAACTACCCTCAAAAGAGGTGGAATTCATAGAATTATATCACAAAGATCATGCCATCCTAATGCACTTAAACACATCTTTTATCACACAAACATATATTACACAGTTTAGAATCAAGAAAACACAGATAAACATAGTTAGATAGAAATAAATTTTAGTTTTCATAGAAAAACATATAAGGACGCTACCATGGCACAAAGGACACTAGCATAGTTTTCTACTATATAAAATAATATTCTACTATCTAGTATCCATATAAAGAGGAAATTCTAGGATGGATAAATAGGTACAACAATTAAAATTCATGTTTTACATAGTATTAATCATAGATTATCAAATACACTCAGTTTATACTCAATTTTACACATGATCATTCTAGTTTGCTCAAATTATGGGTATCGTGTGTGGCATGATCACTCTCATTTCATTTTTAGATATACACATACACATATTGTTATAACTTAGTCCATAATCCATATACACAAATATTAGAATTGGGGGTATAAGCACAATGTATTATTTTCACATGATTATTTTTACACCATCTCAGCTCAGATGGAATGCCAACTCCATGTCATTCTCCATGTTGTATACTCTATACACCATTCATACTAAGTTTCACACCAGATTGATGCCTTATTTTATCTATAGTGGTTGGCATTTTTCATAGTCCCTAAGGTACATTCCTGAGTGTCTAAGAGTCACCTAAGTTATTTTTAATTTTAGAGTTTTTAAGTGGTCCTAGATCCATCCTACATAGTTTTAGTTAAATCATAGAAATTTAGTTACATTGTGTAGTTTTAGTTATAGATGAATCTAATAAACATGGGTGGGTAATGATGGATTCATAGCCTACTTGAGTTCTTGAGATGTCAACATAAGAAGGTTGGACAAGCCATCATTTTAATCCAAGTTATTCATAGTTCATGATCTAATGAACAGGGGTGGGAAATGATGGATTCAAAACTAGATTGAGTTATTGAACCACCCACACATGGGGATTGAGAAATCCATTATTTTATTTCATGGTATTCATTGTTTGATCACCAACTACACACATAAGATGTCACTAGGTTCTTGAAATGGTTCACATACCTAGTGAGGTGTAATCATTTCTTTCCTCTCTCTATTATCTCTTTACTCAATTTTGTCTTTGATTTTGATATTCCTTAAGTAAGGATTGATTCATCCATGTTTCATTTTTAGGATACATAATGGAACATGATTTAAAAAAAATTAGACCTAGATTCATGGGATTTATGTATTAGGTAAGTCTAGGTATGTTTTTTTTCTTTATCCTAGTTATTTTTATTTATTTCATTTATAGAATAGGGGTGGAAAATATGGTCATATAAAATATCACTTGATTTAATGAGTGTCATTTGAGACCACCCTACTCCTAGCTTAGACCTAGACCTATATTAGGGCCTCTTTTAATCCTTATCCAACTTTTTCTTAGGTTTAACCCATCCCTAAAAATCCTTAAAGTAATCATAGGCCTTCCCTACGTTTTCAAGATCCTAGTTCCCTAGATTATGCCACTTGGACACTAGAATGCCCCTTTGGACACTATCACACTATATTAGTGACCAAGGAACTATGTTAGTGTCCCTTACCTTTTTTCATCCTAAATGGACATATTTCTAGTTCTCAAGGCACCTTGGGGTTGGCTTAGGCTCAAATCACATCCCAAAAAGCACTAGATTAGTAATATATAAACCACTTTTATTCCTTTATCCCTAGATGGAAATCATATTCAAATACATATAAATAAGCTCAGAAAGAAGTTGTGGAACTCAGGTTCATTAATTCCTATTCTACCTTACTTATACATATATCCATCTACAATAGTCTTAAGATTAGTTTACTCATATTTTTAGTCTCAAGCCTTACTCAAAGCACTCAATCTAGAACTTATATTATCATTCACTTCCACTTACACTAGTACCTAGATTGGGAGATCTATATCTAGCTTAATATCCTCTTGAGGTATTGGTTTGTAGGTAAATCTCAACATAGCAGGGTGTTGAGGATGTCTAGCCTACCTAGATAACATCACACTTTTGGTACTTATGCCACTTAAATACCCTAAAAATATGGAGATATAGCATTTACTCCTAACTCAATCAAAAATATGTTATAGATAGTGGATCAAGGTGCATTCACATAAGTAGAGGTGTCTTAGACTCAGGTGAGGCTATTCCAAGAATTTCACATAGTTTTCAATAAGAGGACACTAACATGCCATAGAGAACACTAACACAATGCACTACTATCCAAGGAATTGTGCTACTATCTAAGATGATTTTTGATACCCATTTCTAGTTTGTGATACTTTGATAAACTTTTGCACTAGTTTCTAGCCTTTTGTTAATCCATCTTAGTTAGTTTATAGTTAAGTACATAATTATGTGATTCATTTATATTTTTAGAATATTGAATTAGGTCAATTATTTTATAAATCATTAGATGTATATATTTCATATTTCTCCACTAGTTTGTTATTTTATCCCTTTAACAACCCAGGATTTTAAACTCCATAACTCCTTTAAAATTTAAATCAGAAATCCCTAATATACAAATGAGGGTGAAACCCTAGGGTAAATAATAAAATTTTTGATATAAATAAAGGATAAGGGAAATCAGAGATCATATCTGAAACCCTAAGAAAAGAATTAAGATATTATAAAAAAGGTTGGAGCCTTAAGGGGAACCTAGGATTTGGAAATGCTAAAATCAAAATATGGGTTAACTAATATGTTTTTATCAAAATTGGGATTATAATAATATATATAATATAATTTAGACAAAATGTTTCATAAAATCATAATGTATAAAATAAGTATAAATTAAACATTTCTAAGTTAGAAATTTTTATTTATGGATAAATGCTAAAAGGGGAAAGAACAAAATATAAACAACTTAGTTGGTAATCAGATCTAGATGACTAAAATAATAATTATGTAACTAATTATGTGAGTGTGTGAGATGACTATGAAATAGGAATGGGTCTTCACTTAAATTTGGGACAAGGCCACATTATTCAAACAAGGCCATCCTACATTGTTGTCCATAGGAATCACTATCATTCGATAATTTTTTTCCTTTTGTGTAAATATGACAAGTGCACCTTCACTTATAAGTCATGTGTGTGTGATTGAGGTTTCTCAATTCATTTTGGAATCTAATGTGTACCTCATTATTTAATTGTAACCCTAGCTCAATAAATAATTAAGGATAAATGTGATAGATGGATAAAATGGGTTATTGGCTAAATTTTTGCTTGAATTCAACACCCACTATGATGAGTTCTACCTACATACTAATGCTATGAAGAGGGATCAAATTCACGTAGTTATCCCATTATATAGTGGTGTGTGTGACATATTGGTTCAATGTTATATTTTTGTGTTATTAAGTGCTTAAACAACGGTTTGTGACCTTATAAGTGTACATAGACTTAGCTCAGGGCTACTTGGGTTATATAGAATCATAATTGGGAATAATATGTGTTTTCCTCTCAATGTGTAGTTATAATATTTTTTTGTTCAAAATATGAAAGCCTCTTGCCATCTACTGAACAAATGAATATGAATTATGCCTATAGAGTGGTATTTTGGGAAATTCATTTAATGGGACTTATGAAATGTGTGGGATGACCCATTAGGTGAATTTTAATTTGATAACTTAGTCATTTTTTAGTAAGAGGATGCATTTGATAGGCTTAGACACTACTAGTGAGTAGGATAGTCTTGAAGGGGTAGCCTTGTTAGAAAAGTAGAGACAACTAAATTGTAAGTATGGATTTGTATAATAACAATTTTAGGATGCTTAAAATGAGGAACAAGAATATGGGTCAAAACATAATATCTTGTCCCACTTTTATCCATAAAAATGCCATAGACACTTTAATATTCTCCTCAAAATATCTTGAGTTTGGGTCATTGAAATTAATCAGAATATATGTTTTTGAATATATATAGAAATATGTTGTGCATATACATTTTTCCAAGTTTTTTAAAAATAATTAAGTATTTTTTAAGATTTATTTTTTAACAAACTTTTTAATTTTTTTTTCTAGCTAGTGGGACATATTATTATACTTTGGCCTATATTTTGGATCAAATTTTCTTAAAATTAAGGATCATCCACATATAAATAGAGGAATGGTTGTTTGGAACCACAGACTTGGGAATGAGTTAAGTGCATGTAAAATGGATAATCACAAGTGTAGTATTTTAGAAACAAATGTTGAATTGTGTGTCTACATATTCTTATATTAAATAAGATAGTATAACTATATTGTTAATTAGGATTTCCATTTATCACCTTAGGTTGCATAAACTACCCATTAGTTGGCCATTGCAACACTTATCTTCTTGTTAGTTAGTGCACTTAACTTTCTTGGATATATGTTACCCTTATTCATTAGTTACTTACATGTAGTATCCTTATCATATAATTGATACATCCCTCAGAAAAATGGGTACCTCCTTACTTAAACTTCCTCCTATTGATCTTTAATGACCTTGAGCAGGACTTGACCTCCAAAAAAAGAAGCCTCTATCCATTAACTCATTCTTCTACTACTTAATAGAATAAATGTGAGTGTACGAAGAGAATATGAGTATTTTATATGTTGTAAACGATATTTATGACCCCTATATATAAAAATAAAGACCTTTAAATAAAATTTTAATATAATTTTACATTATTTATCTAGATATATACAATAGAACTATATAGGCCAAGATAATATTGTATCATCAGTCACAGTACAATAGTGTATAGATAAATAAAAAGAAAATAATTTTATTGGAAGTGATGATAAAGTATGAAATTTAGGCATGCTAAAAAACTGAGCATAATGAGATTGAGAAGGAAAAAAGAAAATATACTTAGGGGATATCAGGGTGATAGTGATGTAGGTATGACTAGAACATATGTGAACATCTCTTAGAAATTACCATGAACACACCTTACCCATTTCTCGGTGCACTCTTTGAGTCATGATCTCAATGAGATGGTTCATTTATGATTCTTGTAAGAGAGACCATTATTAAAATATGAAAATGAAAAAACTATTAGTATATACATATTCCCCTCCCAAATTTTGTCATGTGTCAAAATAGTGTAATGTGGGATGTCATTTTAGGACAAATACATAGTAACATGAAATAATAAAGGAAATGTTAAAATAAATATTGATAAATGAACAACTAAATGTAATACTTACATATCTTGACTTAGCTTTTTACATAAGAGATTCATGTGAATGTCTTAGTCCTAGTCATGGAATAAATATCATATGTCCATCATAATGACACAATGATAAAAGTGGAATAAAAGTGATGCAAACATATGTAGGATAGTCAATAAATTAAAGTAAATTAAAAAATCTTAGAAAAATATTGTAAACCCCCCAAAATTTTACAAGATGAGAATGATGAGGCTAAATTAGAACCAAAATATTTGAGGAAGAAGATAATAAAATGTAAAAATTAACATTTTGAAACACAAAGCCTAAATTAAAACTAAATCATCCAAATAATAAGATAATTAAGTGATGTAAATTAAATCATGAAAAGTATAAATGGGAATATATAGACTTCAAAAAATATAAAACATGGAAGCATGAAAGGGAGAAATGGTATCAGATGGCCTACAAAAATCAAATATATAACTCAAGGTCTTGAAAATAATAGATATAATTCCTAAAAATATAAGTTATTGACTAAGAGATATTCTCTCAACAAATCAAAGATACAAATTCTATTTAAAAATAGAAATTTCAAAGAGTGACCTCTAAACATTAACATTGTCATAATGCTAACATGTCTAAAATAAATGAAAAATGGTAACTATAAAAGATTAAGTAGATTTATAAAAAAATGTGTCTATCAATGGGTAATAATTGAGGGTGAGAATATAAGGCATCATTAAGGATAAAACATGACATTTATTTAAAATAATATACTCTAATCATTTTGACAAGACTAAGAGTTTTTCACATCAAAGATCTTATGGAACCCAACCCAATATGAATAAACTTGTGCTATATAATGAAGTATAGATATCATTTCATGAAGTTTATATTAATGAAAAATAAAAGGATCCTACCATCCCACAATGTGTTCCCCATTATTTAAGACCCCTTACAGAGCTATTGGTCTATTGTGAATAATAATTACTTGTGGGATAAAGTAATTGAAACCAATGATATATATGAGCCTCCTATCCTACTCTACTATCCTACCACACCCCAATAGACCTTGACATTATCATTAGGATAAATATGGAGTTTGATATTTTATTAAGATGAGGGGTGTGCTAATGATATTATCATATCTTTATAGTGTGATTTGAATTTTGATATTTTATTATTTTCCTTTCTTGTATGATATTACAACTATTGATTTTTTTTCTATTTTCCTCCTTTAGATGGATTCAAAAGACCAATAATGCATCTTAAATATGATTAAAATAAGAGACATTGTGTTTATCCATTAAATAATAGAACCTAAATACTAATAAGCTTAGATACTCTTATTGAGCTCAACATACTCCCATTTCTAAAAAATAGGGACCCTTGTTTCAAATTGTGTAAATTTGTACCTTAAATTTGAAAATTCACTTGATCAAAGTACCACTAACATGTTTGCACATTGTTTTAATTTGAAAATAATCCACACCTAGTTCTCATTTGGATTGATTGACATATTTTCAAGTATCATTGTTCTCCCCCTTCTAATGTTTTTAATGGTTGTTTCTATATTTCAAGTTCAATGGAATCTCATTTGGTAATGAGCATGCTTAGGGTTTTGTGCTTTAATGTTAAATTGGTATTTTATTAGCCTTTAGTTTGTCAAAGATTAATTGAATCCATTTTAAGTCATGTTAAAACCCTAGTCTAATGTTTTAACCTAGGTCCCTTTTGAATTAAATTCAAATCTGCATGAAAGAAATTTATGTGAAAATAATTATTCGTGCCATGGATTTGGTTTAGTTTTTATCCTAAAGCTTAGTTGTGTTTTTCAACACAACCAAAACCTAGTCTAAAAATCCTATGCTTGGTCCCTTCATTTCTTGTGACCCCTTAGTCTATTTTATTATTAGCATGGTCTAGCTAATCACATGGTCCCTTTCATTATGTTCTAAAATTAGATTATGATTTAATCCTAAGATTATAATTTGTGTTTATTAACATGAATAAAAAACTTAGTATTAATACTTTATCCTAAATTTTATGTGTTTCTCAAACCTAATTTAAACATTTTATTGACCACAGGATCAATGATATGCATTATTTAAGCAAGATTGATCTAACAGAATGAGTTGAGCTAAAAATTTAATAGAGCCCTAGAACAAGTGAGAGGGTGGAAAGTATCACCATCATGGGAACCATGTAAAAAATATAATGGTACTTAACAAAATATGATTTAGAGGGAGAATGATTGATTAGCTAAAGATGATTTGATGGTGTAAGATCAAAATTGATAATTCAAAGACCCTGAGACAAGTGAGAAGGTAACAAGTGTCACAATTTTAGAGAAATTAAATTAAGAAACTAATGGCATTTTACCTTTTAGATTGAGATTTGATGAAGCATGTTGATCTGATAGAACAAAATCTAATGTTGCCTAGAGAAAGTTTAAAAGTCAAGACCCGATGAGTGAATATGGGAATGACAAGTGCCATAAACATGGGTCATAAATTAAAACCTAAGCATATTTTGAATATCAATGGTATGTGGCCTCATTTACACATTCTGATAGATGGTCTACAAAGAAAAGAGCATCATCTAATCATTCAATATAGATGGAGCACATTTATCTGGGAAAAGATTATCCAATGGTACAAGATCAACATTGACATTTAAATGAAGCTTAGGACAAATGCAAAGGTGACAAGTGTCACAACCATGGGAAATATAACAAATAATCTAATGAAATTTGATTTTTTAGATCGAGATAAATGAACTATGTTGATTTGTGTAAATAGATCCAAGGACACAAAATAAATGAGACCTTTTAAAGGGTTCATAACTAATTAAATGATGACATATGTCCAAAATGACAAATGGTAATATTTCAAATATTAATGAAAGGGATGCCATGGGGATGCCACATCGATGCCACATAAGCACCAAGTCAAATTAAAAATCTTAGAGGTTCATTAAAGCAAAGGTATAAACAAAAATATTTAAACACAATATAAGTCATGAAGATTGCATAAGTTTAAATAAGCTGCCACCATTAAAGCACTCAAAGACCTTTAGGAAAGCCCTAACAAGTAAAAAAACCCTAATTTGACCTTGTGCTCATTATAATCAAGCCAAGAAATATTGGATTATCATTTGTATAAAGGATAATTGGATCCAAAATTGAACTGTAGACCACTAGTGAACAACATAAAGAAATTCATAGCCATGGAATCCTAGAAAGGTGTTTCAAGGGAAGATGTGTACCTTTATTTGACCTTAGATTCAAAAGAGAGAATCTTTAAAGATATAGAGTTTAATGCCACCACTCTAAACACCAAGTAAAACAATTGGTTGAGCTTGTTTTGAACCATTAAGAATCAACAACCCATCATAAGAGAAGAGGAAAATAATGTGTCTATAAGGAGGATCTACTATAACATAGTCAACATTAAAATTATGGGTCTCCATTATGATGCTACAAAACTTGAGGTACTACATTTCATATACATCCTTGCTCCTATTTTTAAGCATGGAAAAATAGATAAAGGTGCCTACATCTCTCCCATAATTTTTAAAAATTATTAAAAATTTCCTAAGCCCCAATTAGACATGACCATAATGAATAATTAGGCTAAGGATAATGATTTGAAGAACATCCTTTCCTTGTGACTGTATTCTAGAAACCAAGTGTTTTCTAACTTTAATAATAACATCCCTATTTGTTAATTTAGACTTAGAATAAGAATGATCATGAAAATGATGAATACATTGTGTGGGAACTCAACCACTACATATATAGATAAAATTTGGGTCCCTTTAGTCTATTTCATGGTTGAGAAGCAAGTCACCCCTCCTCTTGATGAATTAATCATCACTTGTTTGAATAGATAGTTTTATGCAATTAATAAAAAGAGTAAAAACCAATTCCACATGATGTCATACCTTTGGGATGCCATTCTTTCCAAAACCAAGATTCCAAACCTTAAGGAATGGTCACCTGATAAGACTCAAATAGTCTCATAATACTATTAAAAATTACATATCTTTAAGTATAGGAATCACATCCAATTCATATGTGATTGTGTCTATCCTACCCTTACTATGGCCATCACTAGGAATCCAATGTCAAGAGTCATCCCCTTAATAAAAAAGTCAATTGAGTCCATGGGAGACATATGGATATACCCATATTACACCATCATCATAATTGAAGGAATTCATGACCATCCCCTTAGGATACCCATCCATATTCCGAATAAACTAGTAGAATAGGAAGTAACATATCAATTATTCCATAGAATATATTGTTTGTCTATAATCAAGAAGAAAGGGATCCTCCACAACCTCCCAATTGCTATTGGTAGGACCATATTCAAATAGTGGGAAAAGGTTAAAGCAACATCTAGACATAAGACATATTTAAATTTATAGCTGGATGAGATAAGGTAGTAGGATCCCCAAGATAGGGTTAAAGGACACTTGAAGGCCAAAGGAATAAATGTGTATTATGATCACCAACCTATCTATTATAATCCAATGTATATAAAGGCATATTCATTCTTTGAGGTCACAGGGAGATTAAAGAAATACAAAATCATTCTAGAAGTTAGGATGATGAGGGAGAAAAATGGAAGTGATGGTATATGGTAACTAGGGCCAATGTAATACCACTTGTTAGGTAGTGCACCTTCTATACCTCCTTCAACCCAATCACAAGAAGAGCCTAAGATTAAGGAAAAATTTGAGAAAATTCCAATAAAAAGGAGGCCTAATGAGATAACATCATCTTTAACCTAGGTTGAGGAATAAGGTACTTAGTAGAATTAGACCCTGGGGAGACCATTAAAGACACCCTCAAAATGATATCATTACCCTATGAGTCTGAAGATGAAGAAATGGAAGAGATAAAAGAAGAAAATTGGAAAGAGATATTAGAATTGGTTCCTATGGATACCCCTAAAAGAAAGGTTGATTTAGTAATGGTCTTAGTAAATATTAAGAAGCCTAGAGTTACTTTCACCCACCTTTTGAGTGAAGTCAACCTCTTTATTGAAGAGAAATTTATTTATTGACCTGTCATTCAAGAATGGTTAATCTATAATAAGTTGTAAAAAATACCTAGTGCACAATATCCATGGGCTATGATGAAGGCCATCAATATCCTAGTTCATGAAGAGGTCAAGCCATGGATATTATCTCTACAAAAGGAAGATGAAATAAGGATGGATGCTCTGGGAGAGTCAAGTGGGACATAGATGAAGACCCCTGAACCATAAGTGACCCAATCCTTAGTTGGTGACAAATTTGACCCAAAAATTTCTAGTTTGTAGAGGGTAACTGAAAAGAAGGCCATGGTTGCTAGAGAGGAGTTCACTTTCCAAAAGGTGGAACCTTTTATTAGATTAACTCTAGTTGGAGTACAAAAGCCTAACAAGGACCCAATATTTGAATAAAATGTTCTTGAAATGGCTTAGGCTCAATCAGATCAATTGTAAATAATGATTAAGGGCATCTTGTAGGAGAACATGGATTTTAAATAACAAACCATCTTATCAATCCAAGAAGATATATTCAAGTAAATTGAGGATACCATGACTGATTTGTTCAATTATTTAAATTCAGTCAAAAATAAGAATGATGCAATAAATAAACAAAGTAATATGGCTACAGGACAAGCTACCTAATGGAAAGACTAAAGCTACCAAGTGAAGGATTTGATCAAGGTCTTTACCAAAAATCAAATCCCTGAGTTTAGGATAGTTAGCCTA
Source organism: Torreya grandis (assembly GCA_037957365.1). NCBI lineage: Eukaryota > Viridiplantae > Streptophyta > Pinopsida > Cupressales > Taxaceae > Torreya > Torreya grandis. The sequence continues at coordinate 57,714 of JARHVA010008247.1, read as the reverse complement.
GCCCACCTAAATATGGATATGGAAATATTAATTGACAAGATCAAGGCCTTGAGTAGCTATTTCAATAATATGGAGGAAATATCTAAGGACCTCAAACAATAAGAGGGCAAGATATTACACATTTTGGATAGCTTAATCAAAGATCCCACAACCCTTAATCTACTAGGCCTTATCATTGAAGAGAAATTCAATCATATAACTACTCAATTTATGTAAGAAGTGAGGAATAAAGGATAAGGGAAAATAAGGGATGATAAAAAGAAGATCATGGGCCTTATTTATCATTGGAATAAAATATAGGGGATGTCATGAGCATCAAATAAGCTTTGGAAAGGGATGAGAGGGATCTCAAGGGACTAGAAGATCAAGAAAAGGAATTGTTTTTGAGACTTATCATTGATCTTCAGATAATGAATAAAAAACATTATAGGATGAAGATAATGTAAGGAAGATAGACTAATGTATTAGCATAAGGGTCCCAAAGTTAATCCAGTTGAATTAAAATATTCTATTGTATAGAGACATTGTATATTTTTGAAAATAGAATATTCTTTTTGTAAAGGTATGAACAATTTGTAAATCACATTTCCTATAGGTTAATAACTTTAAAATGTCTAAAAGGTTCTCAAAGAATTATAAAAGGATAGTTATTCTTAATATTTGACATGACTAACCAACATACCTCATGAACTATCTATATAAAGAGGTATTGTCAAATGTAAAAACGAGGAGAGAGTTTTTTGGAGCCAAAAAATATTCTATAACTTTTGAGAAAATAAATATAAGCAAGGAGTTTTGAAAAGTTTGTCCACATTTTATTATGTGAATTTTTATCATGGTTTCTATCTCATTTGTCTGGTCTTATTTTAAGATTTGATGGTTCTTATGAATTATTGATGTGTATATTTAAATATGGAGTTGCTAATTTGTGCTAATGATAGATTAGTTGAAAGTTCTTAGGTTTACTTCACTTTCCTTGCTCTTCTTACATCTGGGATAATGCTATTTTCTAGTAGGGGTGAAATTATTAAAGTAACTCTTGTTTTTATTTGCATCTTTCAATTACCTTCTTTAGATGCTTTCTTTATAGGTGATAGGATTTGAGCTTATGCTACTTCATGTTGTATATTGGTTAAATACACATTTAGATGAAATTGAATCTTTATCAGAATGTCTGAAATAAAGATCAAAAATACCTCTCTTTCTTACTTTACCCTTACCTTTTCTCCTTTTTATCAATTCACCTTATATTATATTCATTTTAAACACTCATATTAGTTTATATTTAGACATGGGTTTAAGCATAATTCATTTTAAATATCATAAATCATCTTCAAAATCAAAGATCAACTATTGAGCCATGGTGGCTCCCAACCACCAACTAATATAAATTTGTGAAATAGTCACTTGTTCTACCTCTATTCCACCAATGATAACAAGATTATCACAACCTATAACTCATCCATTGAATTCTGTAGATTCAAAATTGAGTAGTTTTTCTTAAATATTAAGAACCACCTATGATACACTTTCAAGCATCAATAGTAAATGCATTCCATTAGTGCTAGAAGGAGGGCCTTAAATATTTGAAAATTTGGAACATATTTTTTAATTTTGGTGAACTTTGTTTGAAGATTGATGTATTATTTACATATTTGTGTTTATTTTCGCATATTTTTGTAAGGATCATTGATCTTAATTATTTTAGACCAATATTTACGCTTATTTAGACAAAGATAGATATTCTTTGAAGATATATGACAAACTATGGTAAAGATAGCTTAATATTTATGAATCCAAGGAGTTTGACGTTAATAATATCTATTTTGTTCAAATATTGATTTGATCTCTATAAATTTGATTTTAGTTGAGCTCAAAATGTGCAAAGATCACTCATACTTACATATTTGGACATATATTTGAGTTAATATAGTTAGATATTGATGTCATTTGCCATTTTTGAGGCATATTTGCGTAAAATTTACTTAATGTGTGAAGGTGGTCATTGTTCCTTTAAAATATAAGATTTACACATCGTATTTCAACCAAGGTTCAAATCTTTCTAGATGAAATTGCCAAAGATAGGGAACATGTCACGTTTAGAGACAAGGATTCCTCTTATTTCATTATAATATCATAAGAGAGCTAGGCAAGACAAAGGTAAGCATAAAATTTTAAAATATCAACCAAATTCACCAATTCAAGGTGCTCATGTTTTTAATCCCTATCAAGGTATGGCTTGGCTAGGAGGTTATTCAATCAATGTCCTAGGTGTGGTACATGACCTTCCTAAAAATACTAAAAAATATTTGCCTACTTTTAGTCCTAATGGGGTTATAACTAATGAAGAACATTTTAAAAGTTTCAAAGTTGCTTTAAGACTTTTAAATGTTATTCATGAAGATGTAGTATGTAGGTTATTTCCTTTTACTTTTAAAGATGATACATACCAATGGTTTCTTAACCTTCCTAAAAACTACATAGCTAGTTGGAATGATTTTAATAATTACTTCATAGATCAATTTGGCAAAATCATCAGTCCTTATGTCCTTTCCTAATAGTTTTCCATAGTTAAAATAGATTTAAATGAGCCCATAAGAGCCTTTAATGCTAGATTATTAAAAATGTTTAATATAACCATAACTCCTTATAGACCTAATGAGGCTTGAGACTTTGAGATTTTTGAAGATTCCTTAGATCCCATGACTTTTGTGTTTCTCAAAAGATATGTTCAGATCATTAATACACTAGCCCTAGCTTATATTGAAATTGTGATCATTAATGACTAGATGCAACCCCAGTTCCAAATGGCATACAATATTCCTAAGATTAATCCAAATTTGTCCTATTCTAAATGTCATTCCCAATACCAATCAAAATATTCCTGACTTAAATGAACTTCCATTCTTGAACTAATTGCCTTTGATTCATGCACATCCTGGCCAAAGCTTAGGATTATTGAACAACTTTTCCACTAGATCTCATCTACAAGACTAGAGAGATTTAATTCTTGCATCCAGTAGAAATAATCAATTTCATAATTTTTGAGGCACCCAATAATGAGAATGATTCTATCTTGAATATGTTTCATAAGCTAAGCACTAATTTCATTCAACTAAAAAAGTAAGTTAGCAATACTAGAGAAATCTCTAACAATAACTTCTCTTTCCAAAGGTTCAATAGGCCTTCAAATAGATTTTAAAATAACAAAAATAATAGCCATAATAATTATTCATCTACCAATAATAATGTGCTTGATATAAATCTTAGTGATTTAGCTTTGTTTGATTATTGTAGAGTTCATTATACTTCAAAGCATGGTGAATTAGATTGTCTAGAATTTTGCAATGCCTTTGAAGTTTTTCAAGAAGAGGTAGACACTTTTGAAGTTGTTCCTAATAAAGATAATGGTGTAGGTACTTCAAGTTCTTCAAGGTCATCTAAATATTTTGATCTAACTCTCAAGGTGGACACATTTAAGTGCCCATTTCAAGAAGATAATGAACTTGAATATATTCTTGAAGAGATCTTTGCTTTTCATTAATATCTAAATAAAATATATCCTCTAATAAATTGGTAGTAGAAACAACCTTTGACTACCTCAACTCCACCAAATAACTTTGATACTCCTAATACTATAATAAATAATAATATAGAGCCTATTAAGGGAAGTACCTCTAAACCCAATGTTGATGCATCTAATTCTTGTAGTAATATTGGATATAATATATTAGAGGACATGACAAATATCAAAGATAACATTACCTGGCATGATTTAACTCATATTATAGAACAAAGGGATCTGTTGTTGGAACATTTGTCTAGTCTCAAAAAGTTTCACATAATAACATTGTAATACAAAAAACAAGGTAGATGTTCCACCTTTCCTACTTATAGTTAGCATATTTGGTAATAATTTACATAATTTCTTGTTACACTCTAGTGAGTCTATAAATATTATGCCTAAGGGTATTTATGAATAATTAGGTTTGACTCCAATTAAAACTAATAGGGTTGTGACTCAATTAGATAAATCAAAATTCAAATAAATTAGTGAATTTTTAAATGTTTACATGCAGATTGCTTCTAAACCAAGGATCCAAAAATTCATTTAAATCTAAGTGGTGGATATTATTGACACATATGAAATGTTTCTAAGCAAAGATTAGACTAGATTATTGAATGGTTATATGTCTATTGATTGTTCACACTTGTGGTTACCCTAGAAATGGGTTCCCAATTAGATTAGGATAGAGAGGGAGCCCAAGATGAATCATATGATCAATGAGTACAATTCAAACAATGAGAGGGTCAACATGGTTAATTTAGATCTAGGTGTTTACACTCTTGACACCCCAAAGGTATGTAACTCTAAACCATCTCATGCTATGCTTGGATTATGGAAGTTATACTTTGATGGTGTTAGATGTAAATTAGGTTCCTAGAGTAGTAATGTTAATCAATCCAATTGGGAAAGAATAAAATGCCTCTTACAAACTCCAATTCCCATACAATAATAACCTTATAGATTATGAAGCACTTATTCTTGAATTATAATTTGTAATCAAACATAAGGTCAAGGAACTATTAGTTTTTTGTGATTTTGAACTAGTAGTTAATCAAGTCAAGATTAAATATCAATGCAAGTTGTCATACCTTAAGAAGTATAAATTTAGAGTGTGGGACTTAATTGAATGTTCTGATGCTTTCAACATTGTGTTAATTCCTAGGGAAGAAAAGAAAACTAATGATTAACTTGTTTTAGCTATAACTAACCTTATTCCCAATCAAGGTTCCAAGTTATAAAGACTTACAATTCAATTAGTCCCATGTCCCTTAGTACCAAATAATGTCAACCACTTGAAAGTATTTAGTGATGATCAATAGATCATAGACTTCATGACTAGCTCAGGATTATTTGAGGCTCACATCATTGATGAAGTTAATGAGAATTCCCTTGATGATGACATTTTTGAAGGCAATCTTGATGACAAGATCATTCAACTAATGAAAATAAGATTCCAAAAGGGATGATAGCCTTATAGAGACTATTTGATTTAGATAGACTAGTTAAGGCTATCAATATTTACAATGTAAATGAGGACTATAATTAAATTGACCTAGGTTCCCAAGTCAGCCTCAAATGGTAAACATTGGTATAGCTTGCATAAGAATTAAAACCAAGAGAACTAAAGATCTATTGACCAAGTATAAGGATGTAATAACATGGTGACTATGATGAGCTTAAATGTCTTTGATCCTAGAGTCATAACCCACACCATACCATTGAAATAATCTTGCAAGCCTTTTAGACAAAAACAAAGATCAATCAACCATATCCTAGAACTAATGATATACAAAGAGGTCAAAAAGTTACTATATGCTAAGATAGGGTTTCTCATTAGTCACTCCACTTGGGTAGCTAACTTGGTACCAATCAAGAAGAAAAAGGGTGAAATCAGATTATGCATTGAATTAAAAAATTTTAATAGAGAATCTAAAAAGGATATTTATCCCCTGCCTTATCTTGACCAAGTTATCCAAATTATCTCTAGTTCTACTATGTCTTTTCTTGATGGATTTTCAAGTTATAATTAGGTTCTAGTAAACAAGGAAAACAAGATGAAGATCACATTTACTATTAAGTGGGGCACTTTTGCTTACAAAATAATTCCCTTTAGATTAATTAATGTAGGTGAAACCTTTCAAAGAGATATGGACAATGCATTCCAATGCCTCATAGGTAAGTGCATTATTATTTAAATAGATGATCTGACTATGTTTTCTAAAAATAGGGATGATCACATTATGCACTTGAAAGGTATTTTCAAGGTGTAGAAGGTATTGAATCTCCCTCAATCCCTATAAAAATGTCTTTTGTGTAACTGAGGGAAAGCTATTAGGATATATCATAACCAAGGAGGGGATCTCTATAGACCTAGATAGAGTAAGTGAAATATCAAAGATAAAACCACCTAATAGTAAGAAGGAATTGAAGTCTTTCTTTGGTAATATTAACTTTGTGAGAAATTTCATTTTTGGTTTTATAGAGATTGTGAATCCATTGAATGACATGTTGAAGAAAGATATCAATATCACATGGAATGAGGAGATTAAAAAAGCTTCCAAAGATAACATATAAATAATTAGACAAGTTCTTATACTAATAAGTGCATATTTCACTAAAGATTTCTATATTTATTCCTTTACCTCTAATCATAAAATAGCTACTATTCCAAATAAAAAAATAGATAAGTATGATAACCCCATTTCTTTCATGAGTACTAACCTTAAAAATACTAAATTGAACTATTCTTTGATTGATAAACAAACATTTACCTTAGTTAAGGTAGTGAAGAAATTTAGGCACTATATCCTTAGAAATAAGGTACATGGAATACTACCATACCCCACCACTAATTTAATGTTGATTTAATGTTAACTTGGATAGAGAAGAGGTAAGTGGATGTCTGTTCTTCAATAATATGACCTAGAGATAAATAGTACCAAGTTGGAAAGATACCAAGGTTTAATTAATTTAATTACTAATTCTAATCCCAAACTGACTGCTATATAGGTTGACCAATAAATATATTAAAATAATTATTGGTAGGATACTATTGTTCATTTGTTAATCAATGGATATTATCATATAGGGTTAAGTAGAGAGAAAAAGAGATCTTTAAGACTCAAAGTATCCCATTTCCTGATCAAAGATGGGGTACTATATAGAAATAGCTTTGAAATAATTTACCTAAGATGTGTTTCTAGGGAATAAATAATTGAGATCATAAGCACTTTAAAATATTATCACAAGCATTTGAGGGAATTCCACTCATTCTAAATCATCAACACTAAAGAGATATAGGCAGTGTTGAGGTCAACATACCCCATTTCTAAAAAATGGGGATCCATGTGTCAAAATATGTAAAATTGTACCTTGAAATTGAATATTTACTTAATCAGAGTGTCATTAGCATGATTGCACATTATTTTTATTTTAATATCATCCACACTTGGTTTGGTTAGCATATGTGTTCATCATTCTAGTTTGTCCTTATCTAAAGTGATAACATTAGATCTTTGTGTTTCAGGTTATAGGTCCAATAAGGTATACATGGAATTAATAATACTTGGGTTTCATGATTTTAATTTTAACTTGATTCTTTACTAGTCTTTGGTCCATTGGAAATCAAGTTGAATTTCTAAACCCTTAGTCTAAGTTTAATCTAAGTGCTTGATTTAAATTTGGTGAGAGATTTTATTGAAGTTACATGGGAACACTTTAAATGGGTTATGGACTTATTTTAATTTGTTTATCATAGAGATTAGTCTTGTTTTATCTTTCAGGTATTTTGGTTTGGTAAATTCTTTTAGACTTTGCTTTTCAAGCCTTTCAAACTCTTAAAAATAAACCTTTGACTTTTTTTGAATTATCCTTCAAAACTTTTGTCTCACAATAATTTTATCTTCTAGCATTTTGTTCAAAAAAAATTGGGTATTCAGGGGAAATGTGTCAAACATTTTTTCCAAGATAATATCCATAAAATAATTCCCTTTACCAATTTCCTCAAGAGAATACCCTTTAGCTTTTTGAAAGTTCCCTTCAAATTTTTAAAAGTGCCCCTTCAGACTTTTTTGAAGGACACTTTATCCTCTAGACTTATCCTTTAGGTTTCCTAAAATGACCCTTCAGATATTTGTCATCAAACATTTTTACAAATGCAAAAGGCCTAAAATAATTCCCTACAACAATCTTTCCAATAAAATTTTATTGAAATATAATCTTTAAAGGTACTTACCCTTCAGAGTTTTTGTCAAGGATACTTGCCCTATGGAATTGCCTTCTAACCTTTTCAAAATGGCCCTTTACCCTTAGAGATTACCCTTCAAAAAATTTGAAAGTGCTCTTCAGATCTTCTAAAATTACCATTTCACTTCTAGTGAAATGATCCTTCAGGCCCCTGTTTGCCTCGACTAATTCCTTTGAACTTTTTATCCCCAAAATTTTGCTCAAAGAAATAAACCCCATAGGATAATTGCTTCAAACATTTTATTCAACAAAATTTGTCTTAAAAATAATTTACCCAGATAAAAGGTCCAAAATAATTTCCCCATTCAAATAACTCAAATACTCTATAACAAAGTCAACAAATCAAAATGCAAAAAACCCAAAAAAATTCACCTGAGACAATTCCCCTGAGACATTGATTCCACCAAACTCTTTTGTGCCATGATCATTTTAATATGTTTTAAACTTAGCCTAAGAATTTGGATTGAATCCTTATTTATTAATTCAAGTGAGAAACTTAATATGGGACTTTATCTTAAATTCTTATTATTCTTGTGCCCTAACTCTAATATTTCCTATTGTCTACATGAACTGATCTCACTTGGATTAAAGGACATGTTTTTGAGACTATCATGGCTTCACCCTCTTCCATTATTGATAAAACATATTTATTGTGTTTTAATATCAATGGAATATCATTTAATAATAATCATATTTATTGTTTTCATGCTTCAATGATTAAACTAACCTTTATTTACCATTGGTTCAAGATTAGTTTGATCCATTTTTAAGCCATGTCTAATGTTTTGACCTAGGTACCATTTTGAATTTATTTTAAACTTTCATGGGAAAAAATTAATCATACCATGGAATTAATTGAATTCTTATCCTAAGGCTTAGTCCTATTTTTCAACACAACCAAACCTTAGGCTAAAAATCTTATGCTTGGTCTCTATTATGCCTTATGATCCCTTTGTTCCCTTCTATCCTAGCTTGGTCTAACTTTATGGTAGGTCCTTTATAATTAGTGAGGAGAATTTAATAGGTTTTATCCTAGATTAAAATATTAGGTTAAAATCCTTATGCTTGGTCCCATTTATTACCCATGGGGTCCCTTTTTATTATGCTTTGTGCTTGGTCTAAACTTTAACCTAAAGTTCTATTTGTGTTACTTAACATGAATAAAACCTTAGTCTAAATTATATATGGTTCTCTAGCCTAAGTTAATATTTTCATTGACTAAAGGGACTAATCATGTTTAGATACTTAGATCCCAATCTATAGTCCACATTTGCTCATACCAGATTGATCTAACAGTGTATCTCAAGTCAACATTTCAATGAAGCTCTAGGACTAGTAAAGTGGTGATATGTGTCACCATTTCATTTAAAGCATATTAAGTATATAATGGAATTATAATTTTTATATTGAGATCCATCAACATGCATTCATATAGATGAGATTGATCAGATGGTGTGAGATCAACATAGACTTTTCAAAAAAACTCTGAGCAAATATGAAATTACCATGTGGAAAAAATGCATTCCCTAACAGAACTGATAGAGTGTATAGCAATCTAGAGCATGACAAGTGGAAATCTTGGTAAACATCTCCTAATATATGTTTAAAATTTATGGTCATGCTCTCGTTAATGGCATCCACGTAGATGTCAAATGAAAATCACATGGATGTCAATTTAAGATAACAAAGATCCCTATGAATGTGTTTAAAATTAACGGTCACATGCCCTTTAATGAAGTTCACATAGACATCAAATGATGGTTACAAGATGTAAATTTTTAGATAGAAAAGATCCTTTTTGATGTATTTAAAATTGACAATCATGCACCCATCAAAGACGTTTACGTAAAAATCAAATGAGGGTCACAAGGATGTCAATTTTAAGACAATTACTAAGATATATTTTTAAAGGAAATGGTAGTATATTTGAAACAATTATGAGCATGGGCTCCGTGGTGATTCCATGTAAATAAAACATGATAATTCTAAGTATCCTATGGACCTATGAGAGGTAAGGGTATAAACAAGCAAATATAAAAGCATTCTAAAGCATGAAGCTTATGATTCAAGCTCATGGAAGTGATTAGGGAATTGTTAAAACATTCAAGAATGCCTTTGAAAAGCATGAGAGTCCTAATGTAGCCCTATATTTTCCATGATTGAGCTAAGGGGAGGTAAATTTCCTCTTATGCAAAGGTAATTCAACCTAAAATCTAATGATTAGCAAGATAATTGGATGTATAGATTTAGTAGTTAAAATAAGTGTTCTAATGATATGAGAAAATGGTCTTGCAAAATAAGGGACCTCTCCATTATCCTTGATTAGTTTGGAGATGTGACAATACATGTATTAGGAAATATCAAAAAGTAATGGAGACCCTACAGTAATAACAAAGCACTTCATCATCCACACGATTCTCAAAGTCATAATATTCATCTTGTGGCTAAACCATATCCATTTTAAAAGTGGAATATTTTATTTGTAAAGGCATGTGCTATTTTTAAAGCACACTACCTATTGATTAGTCCATTGGGAAAGTCTAGTGTATTTATAGAACATTTGTGAAAAGAATAGTTTTCACTACACCTATACTTTTTTAATTAGTTAGGAATGAATGACATGCTTCCTTGCATCTTATAAAAGGAAAATTGTCAATTGTAAATAAGGAGGGATTTCTTTGTGTAAAATTTGAGTAATTAATGTAAGAGAGGAATTTTGCAAATATTATCCATATTCATTTGTGTCATTTATTATTATGGTTTCTCTCTCACTTGTTTGTTTTCTTTTTAATATTTGAATGGTTCTTGTGAAATCTTGGTATGCATCTTTTAATTTTATATTTGTTAACTTGTGCCAATGCTAGGTTGATTGAAAGTTTTAAAGTTTATTTTTGTTCCTTTACTCTTCTTGCATTTGGGCTAATTTTGTTTGTTTGCATGGTAATATTATAAAGTGAACTTGGTTCTTATTTGTAATTTTCTCATTCTTTAGATGTTTTATTAATGTGTAGTAATATTTGTCTCATGCTATTTTGTATTATACATTGGTTAAGTGGATACTTGAAATAAATTTGAACTTTGTCATAATGTTTGGAATGAAGATCAACAATATCTCTTTTCTTCCTTACCCTTCCTTTTTCCCTTTCTTTAACCAGATCACTCCAGCTTAATTTTAATTGTAAACGTCCACATTATATTAGTCTTTAGATTATATTTGATCATAATTCACTAATATTAGCTAATATTGCTTCATTATTTACAGATATATAGGCCAAGATGGCTCCCAACCACTAAAATTTATAAATATTATGAAACAATCCATGCTACATCGTTAACCTTTGACATGTCTAGGGATATGTATGGCTAACTTATGGCTTACATACCTATTTTATATTATTATTACGTTTATTTATGTTCTTAGTTAGGTCAGCCTATGGAATAACCATGGATTAGTAGACTATATATAGGGGTAGTGGTTAGTCTTTGATAATCATATGAAGTATTTTGCTCTTATTACATTGTTTTAGAGGTTGCCCTCTTGAAGTGGCTTTGCTATATTATCTAGTATTATGCTCTACTATGAATTATTGTTTTGTGATCTCCCATGTTTTCTTATTCTATGTGATATATAATCATTTTGTGTAAACATCTAAGTAATTTCATTACAAGTGACATCAGAGCTTTGATTTGGGAAAGTTTCTTGTAGTGTTGTTTTTTGGATCTAGTGAGGTACAACTTCTATGAGAAAAAGGAGTAAAAGAAATAACTTGAAAACTGGGAAGAATTAACACTTTTTTTTTGTCAATGTAGTATTTTTCAAAATACTTTTAGAAAATATATATTTGGAAAAAAAAGTCTAAAAATAAATAAAAATTTCCCTTGCATGATTTCAATCATTGGATTCATATCAGCAAGATGATTACAATAGTATATTATATTGGTACACTTTGTTAGTGCCAAAGTTTTTTAACCTAGTGTGCAAAGGCAATCATTGGATTCATCTTATCAAGGTGATCAAAATGGTACCATCTCTTGGTACACTATTTTTGGGGTGAAAACTCTCCTAGGGTTTGTATATGGTAAGTCCTTCTACTTAGGGAAGATAAGGGGGAAAATAAACTCCTTAGACTCCTATCAGTGACATGGAATCGAGAACTTTAGATCCATTATTTTCTCAACTTTAGGATGACATAAAGCGCTTAGTGTGGAATGATGACTTTGTTTTAGTTCAAACTAATGTTTATGGTTATGTAGATAGATTAATGGTGTTCACACTCAATTGCATCAGATCACTATGCAATTGGATCCCCTTTCATCTCAGTTATAGCCAAACAACCTTCCACTTCATCATTTAGGTCATCCTCCTCTCAACACTAACTCTAATTCTAGTTTGAAACCAGTATTCCAAAATTGGACATGCATAATTTTGATGGTAAGGACCCTCTCACTTGGATTACCCAAATTGATAATTTATTTGATTTACTCAAACTCCTAGTTATTAGAAGTTGATAGTGGTGTCTTTATATCTAGAACCTGATCAGTTCATTTGGTATCACTGGTTGTGTGATCGAAATAAAAATAATGGTGCTCCTGTTACACGGTCTATTTTCACTAATGAGTTGTTGGCTCATTATCATAATAATTCCTACAAGAACTAATTTAACCAATTATCCAAATTATGACAAACAAGAACTATGAAGGATTATATTCATCCATTTTTGAATCTATCCTTATGGGTGAAAGACATCATTAAGGAAAATTTGACTGGTCTTTTTTTTGGTGGCCTCAAAGATAGAAACTAATTGGAGTTTTGGCTGCTTAACCCAACATATATATTAGAAGTTATCCCACATGCATGCATGGTAGAAGAAAAATAAAAGGTTAAATGGAAAAAATTTACTAGTAGTCATGATTGCACCTTTCTAGCACCATCATTTCCTCAACCCACTAGATTGACACCTCAAAAAATTGAGAAGTGAGCCAAAGGGTTGTTTTATGATTGCAATATAAAATAGAGAAAACATTATTATTGTGCTAAAAATAAGTTGTTTTACATCAAAGGTGGTAATGAGGATGATGATGATGCAACAATTAGTGAGGATGAAGAAGGTCTTGAGGAGAAATCTGAAGACTCTCAGCCTATTATTTATTAGCATGCCCTTTTAGTTATTAATACTCCCCAAACTCTTAACATGGTGGGTTTCCTAAAGAAACAAAGGGTCACTATATTTATTGATTCTAGGAGCACACATAACTCCGTCAACAGTAAGTTGGTTACTCATTTGAACTATTTCATTTATTTCACTCCAAAATTTTAGGTCATGATTGTAGATGGTGGTACTATCAGCTATTTAGGAAAATTCCATAGTATTAAGATTTCTATGGGAGACTAATTATTGGATTCTCCTCTGTTTACTATTCCTATGGGGGGAGCTAACATTATTTTGAGATTATAGTGGCTCACCAGTTTGGGCACTATTGAGATGAAGTTTTATGAATTATTCATGCACTTTCATTCTAAGGGAATAACATTTGAGATAAGGGGATTAAGGGATAAATATAGACAACTTTTTAGTTCCCATTAAATGACAAAGATTATTTCTAAGGGTGTTAAAGGATTTTTAGCTCACTTATTTTCCATGGAAGTTTAGCCAACTCAACCATTTATACCTCCTGATCTACAACAAGTGATTGATTCCCATTCAAAATTTTTTTTTGACATGTTGAAAGGACTTCCACCTAGTTGCATGCATGATCATGATATTAAACTTATTCATGGTAGTACACCACCCAAAATTAGGCCATATAGGTATCCCTAAGCCTAAAAAATTGAAATTAAAAAGATGGTCCAGGAAATGTTGGATGCAAGAATCATTTTCTATAGCCAAAGTGAATATTCTTCATCGGTTGTCATGGTGGGAAATAAAGATGACACTTAGAGGATGTGCCCCAACTATAGAGAACTCAATAAGTACATTATCAAAGATAAGTTTCCTATTCATATCATTGATGATTTATTAGATGAATTAAATGGTGCTTTTTATTTTACCAAGTTAGATTTGTGTTCTAGGTATCATCAAATCTAGATCTGTGATGAAGACATATCTAAAATATCTTTCAAGACTCATGAGGGCCATTATGAGTTTTTAGTTATGCATTTTTATCTAACAAATACACCATCCACATTTTAGAGTTTGATGAATACTATTTTTAGGCTATTTTTAGGAAATTTGTTCTAGTATTTTTTGATGATATCCTCATTTATAGTAAAAAATGAGAAGACCATTTGTACCATGTGAAATATGTGCTCTCAAATTTGGAACAACATTAGTTTTATGCCAAACCTTCCAAATATACTTTTGGATCTTGTGAGGTTGAGTTTTTGTGTCATCTAGTTTCACATGAAGGAGTGGAAGTGGATCCTAAAAAAATTTGAGCAATGGTAGATTGACCGATTCCTAATACACTCAATTAATTAAGAAGATTTCTAGGGCTAACTGGTTACTGTTGTCACTTGGATTCACACCTTTGAGGATATTCTCACCTCTCCTCATCTAAGTGGCATAATGGAAACATCTCTCTTGTTGTGGGTGATAATTTCACTTAGATGAATCTCTAGGTAAGGGGCTAGCTCCCCTTGATACACCTTTAAAGCTCTCTCTAAATTAACAATTTGTGTATGAAAAGGGTTAAGGAAAACAAAAAAGAAACCAAGAAGTGATGCACTAGTGTATAATGTCCTCCCAATTGATTAAAACCACTACTTAAAGACAAATAAGGTTTTTTTCGCGTAAGACTCATAACTAAGGATTCATTACTACATCAATGTTTCATATACTAGATTCAAGAAGGTATATGATTCTTAGGAATGGAATGAATGAATATAAAGAGTGATAAAATCATGGACCACTTCTAAGATATCGCTACACTTACAAAATAATACTAGCAAAGACATACAACAATCTCCTTTCTATAAATTAGTAGACCATCAAGAGTACAGGCTAGAAAAGATAATCTTTCACTAGACTAGACCAACAAGATTCAAGTCATTACTCAATATTATAGCATATAAGTGGAAACAACACTTTATATTTCTTCAAGAGTTCTTCAAGTATAAATATGGCTAGAGTTTTCCCAATAACTAGTGGAGGCCCCTAAAAGAGCTGAAAGAATGCCTATATATTGATTTTGAGAGAGGAATCAAACAAAGGGAGTCCAAAGGTCACTTGGACATGTGTCAGTTTGAGAATATTAGTTAAAATTGCATGTGAAAGAGGATTGAGGTGAGTCATGCCATTTTAATATGTCTACTTGTCCAAAACAAGTCATGAGAATGGTTAAAAGTGGCATAAAACCTTTGGAATTGGTATAGGAATCTGCCTCCATCAAAGACCATCCATGAATGTTTGAAACTAAAAATAGGAAAGTTGACACATAATTTATTGATGGAAATGAAACTCATTTTGATATTTAGAGATTATTTTTCCTAACTTCCAATCATCCTTTAGACACTTGTGTTTGTCAATTTATTGGAATCTCTTTGATTTGGTTGGCTACCAATAATAACTCAAACTATCACCCTATCCACTTTTTGATTGCTTTGTCTGTGCACTAGCTGCTTGGGATCCTACCATTTGTTATCTCCACATTTTCCCTCAGGCTTCCACTAGGCCCTTTTTTATTACAATGGCTAGTTTTTATAGTTTGAAATTGAGGTATATGGGGCCATCACCTTCCTTATTCATTTGAAACATTCTCCTCAAACTTATGTTTCTTTTAGACTTTTGCCATGTGCTCTTTAACTATGGAAAGTGCCCTCTAAATCATGGAAAGTTCCCTTTAGCTTTCTTGAAAACACCTTTCCCAAAAGTAAAAAATACCCTTTAGGGAAATTGAAAAGTACTGTTAGCTTTTTGAAATGGACCTTTAAAATTCTTGAAAATGAATCCTCTAAAAAGAAAATTATCCCTTCAGGTTTTTTGTAAAATTCCCTGGCAAAAGGAAAATACCCTTCAAAAACTTTGCAAAAGACCACTCAAAAATACTGAAGTGCCCTTCATAAATGTTGCAAATGACCCCTTTAGAAAGATTGAAGTGGACCATTTCCTATAGAAACACCTTTTCTATAAAATTGTTTTGAACAAAATGTCTGAACCAATCCCTTTAGAAAGATTGTGTAGACAATTTTCTCAAAATAAATATAACCCTTAACTCAAAAACATATCCTTTGGGGAAATTGCTTTATATAAAATGTTTGAGATAATTTCTAACACTTGAACAAAAATCCCAAAATAAATCTCTTGAAATAATTAACACTTGTACTTTTGCCATAGGTTTTGTATGGAACACCTCCTTTGAAGGAATTCTACATAATAGACCTAGCCAAAAGGTATAAACGTAGATGACTGATCTTGAATGACTAAGTCTAAATTTTTTTTGAAGTAATTCTTTAAACATGAACAACTCTACTTGTGCTTCAGTGAAGGACCTCAGATTTAGTGCAAAGTAACATTGAACCAAGATGAACAAACCCACATGATCAACTTCCTCTATAACTACTACATGTGAAAGATTTGACACTATTAAAATGCTCTTTAAAACCTACTCAAACCTCTTAGAATGAATCAAAGCAAATTAAAATGGACCTAAACAATTAATTGATTAAAGATAATAGCATTCATATAATGTTGAAGAAACCTAAGCTCATAGTAAGACATGATATTCACCCCTAAAAGACCTAAAGGCCAAGTTTTCATATAAGGGTGCCCAATTTTGACCTATAAGTTCAAAATTTGGTCAAAACATTTTTAACTTGTAGGGGTAATATGCCTAATATAATAACTAGACTAGTAGCCTTATCAATCCATTGGGCTTATAGAGTCATCTCAGGAATGAAATAAAGAAGAAACCATGACCATGATTCAGAACTTGATCAACAAGACAACTAGTTACCACCTTAAAACACACAATGGAAATAACAAACACACACAAAGACCAAAGCAAACACACCTATGATATTAAGCACTTAGGATAACCAAACAAAGAAATAGAAAAATAATTATGTAAAACTAACCATGTATGCTCTTCCCCCTCCTAGATCAAAGGGGAAAATTGAAAATCCTCTCACTTCATGACATGAAGGATTGAATGAGTCAAGAAGTCTTTTGTCTCTTATCATTTATACCTCCATGCTTCTCACAAAGTCTTCCAACCTTATTGGCATGATGATCATTAAGAACCAAGAAACTCCAAATAATATGACTAAGGAAATGAAATTTTCTTGTACATGATCACTTGCTTCATGTTGCTGCCCATCCACTTTCTCTATAGGCATGATTTCAAAATGATTGAATTCATGTTCACGAGAAAATTTAGGCCAATATAATATTTCTCCATCCTTTAAAATTTGATGTGTTCCTTAAATAGGTTGATATACCCTATTTATGACTTCAAATATATCATTCTTAAATTCACAATCCTCTTGAAAGAATAAAAATGAAAGAGTGTTTCTCCTTTGCATACTTACTTGAGTTCCAATGCCACCTTCTCCATCTTTGACCAACTGATAGCTTCCTTGAAGAATAATATAGCCTAATGTAATGACTTCAAACAAGTCATCCAAAGTTTGATCAAGAACCTCTCCTAGTCCATCCATAATATCTTGAAAAGTAATAAAAAAATCAATGATCATTTCCTTATCATCAAGTATGTAGGCAAAAGCTTGTGAATTGTCTTTTTGTTCATGAAGGGGGATACCTATTGTGATTTCCTCCTCATCTACACTCATGAAGTGTCTTTGATTGGTCATGAATTGAGCATATTCTTCTTCTCTTGCCTTTCTCAAGATAGGTTCCTCAGCATAAGGAAAACATTCTTCATCAACCAAGTAAGGAAATTCAACACAAGGAATCTCAAAATCAGATGGGGAATGGAATGTAAGGGTTATTTTGAAATCTCATGAGAAAGAGGGCGAGAACCTTGGGCCAAAATCACTTGATTCTCTTCCTTCCACTTTACCAACACTTTATCAACATCAAAATTAAATTGAGGACTCTCTTGATGAAAGGTAGATGGGGTGTGTTTAGGCATAGGATCTTCATTTAGGTCTAAACCTTCAACCTCACCTTAACTAAGAAACCTCATCTTTTCATCTAATTTATTAATTTTTTTTATCTAGATTATCTTGGAAGAGTCTTTCTTATAGCTCATAGGAATCATCATAGAGATTGGGAGTACATGAAGGCTACCATGGAGTAAAATAATCTTCTTGAGGAAGAGTGGAAGCGACTTGAGAAGGACTAGCTTCATTTTGCACTTTACACTCTTGAACAATACCCTTGTCTTCTTGAGGAAAGTTAGGAGAGGTTTGTATAGAATCAAGCTCCTCTTAAAATTTATATTTTTTGACAAAAAATTTCTCCTCTTGATGATAGGTAGCAAATTCATTCACTTTCTCAAGATCTTGAGCTATTTTTTGATAGATATTTCTCCAACTTAAAATCTTGACATCATGTTGAGGGGCTTGAAAAGGTTGAGGGAGACTAGGAAGAGTTTGCACATGCATAGTATGAGTTGATTGAGGATGGATGTGTTGGTTTTGAAAGGAAATATAAGGACCTTCTTTAAATGAGAGATCATAATATAAGGAATTGAAATGTTTACTCTCCATAGAAGGATTTTATAATATCCTTTGGTATTAGATTGCTAAGTGTAAAGTATTAACAACATGAGTAGTTAGTTTTGGTAAATGAGAAAATACATTATATGGGCTAAAAGGTTGACTCACTTAATTTTGGTGAGAAAGTGATATTTGATAGAATGGATTTGATATACAAGAGGAGGGTTTATTTTGTATGGTAGAAGATTGTATTGGGATGGAAAAAGTCATATAAGGCTAATTTCCTTGAGTAGGTTGACTCTTCCATCTTACTAGTTTCTCCTTCATGGATTGCATGGCTTGATCTTGTCTAAAAAAACACTCCTTGTACATTAGATCTTGTTGATATCTATTTTTCTCATTACACATATCTATCTCCAAAATTGGCATTTCAAACTCCAACATTATCTCCCTAGCACTCTTGGATTGACTAGGAGAAGGACAATTAGGAGAGTTGTTTGAGGTGATTCCATGAACAACATGAGCTTGATCAAAAATATATGAAGGAACATAAGGGCCACACTACTCACTAATGGGGTTATACATACCAAATATGATTTCTTGATGCAATAGGGATGCTTGACCAACTGATTCAACTTGGAGTCACCATTGGTGTTGATTGAAATACCTCCAAAAGTCTAATTGGTTGAAGAACACACCAAGAATTTTTAACCTCATTAGATAAATAGTCCCACAGGGTGTGCCAAAAACCATTGTCACTTGGATTCACACCCTTGAGTATATACTTAGATCTTCTCATCCAAGTGGCATAATGGAAACATCTCTCTTGTTATGGGTGATAATTTCACTGAGATGAATCTATAGATAAGGGGCTATCTCCCCTTGATGTAGCTTTAAAGCTCTCTCTTTAACTTAATAATTTATGTATGAAAAGGTTTAAGGAATAAAACTATGAAACCAAATTGTGATGCACCAATTTATAATGTCCTCCCAATTGACTGAAATCACTACTTAAAGACAAACAAGGTGTTTCTCATATAAGACTCACAACTCAGGATTCATTACTACATTAATGTTTCATATGTTAAGTTCAAGAAGGTATATGATTATTAGGAAGGGAATTAATGATTAAAAATAGGGATATAATCATGGACCACTTATTGGAGATCTCTACACTTAGAAAAGAATACTAGAAAATACCTGCAATAATCTCCTTTTTATAAATTGGTAGACCATCAAGAGTACAGGCTAGAAAAGACAATCTTTCACTAGACTAGACCAACAAGATTTAAGTAATTACTCAATATTATAGCATGTGAGTGGAAAAAAACTTGTATATTTCTTCAAGAGTTCTTCAATTATAGATCTAGATATATTTCTCCCAATAACTAGTGGAGGCCCCTAAAAGAGCTAAAAGAATGCATATATATTGATTTTGAGAGAGGAATCAAACAAAAGAAGTCCAAAGGTCACTTGGATATGTGTCACTTTGAGAATATCATTTAAAATTATATGTGAAAGAGGAGTGATTCAATTTATTCCATTTCAAGAGGTCTACTTATCCAAAACAAGTCATGAGAATTGGCATAGGAAATTACCTCCATCAAAAACCATCCATGAACGTTTGAAATTAGAAATTAGGGAAGTCAAAACATAGCACTACTCAATGTAAATGGAACTCATTGAGATAGTTAGAGAATGTTTTTCCTAACTCTAGTCATCCTTTAGACACATATGTTTATTGATTTCATGGAAGCTCTTTGATTTGATCAGCTGCCAGTAATAACTCAAACCATCAACCTGACCACTTTTTGTTTGATTTTTCTATACACCAAATGCTCAAGATCCTACCATTTTTTACCTCCACATTTTCCCTCAATTTCTCACCAAGCCTTTTTAGACTCAAATGGCTAGTTTTTATAGTTTTAAATTGATGTTTGTGGGGCCATCACCTTCCCTATTCATTCATAACATTCTCCTCAAACTTAAGTTTCTTTTAGAGTTTTTTATAAGTGATCTTTAACTATGGAAAGTGCCCTCCAAATCATGGAAATAGCCCTTCAATTTTCCTCAAAACACCCTTCCCAAAAGGAAAAAGAACCCTTTGAGGAAATTGAAAAGTACCATCAGCTTTTTGAAATGGACCTTCAAAATTCTTGAAAATGAATCCTTCAAAAGGAAAATTGTCCCTTTGGGTTTTTTTATAAAATGCCCTTTCGAAAGGAAAGTACCCTTTGAAAACTTTGCAAAAACCATTCAAAAATATTGAAGTGCCCTTCAAATTTTTTGAAAAATACCCCTTTATAAATATTGAAGTGGACCATTTCCTATAGAATCACCTTTTAAGGAAAATTATTTCAAACAAAATGTCCGAAATAATATCTTTGAAAAGATTATGTGACAATTTTCATGAAAAAAATATAACCCTTAGCTCAAAAAGATATCCTTTAGGGAAATTATTTTAGAAAAAATGTTCAAGATAATTCTTGACACTTAAAGAAAATCCCAAAATAAATCTCCTAAAAGAATTAACACTTGTACTTTTGTCATTGATTTTGTATGGAACACCTCCTCCAAATAAATTTATCATACTAGACCTAGCCAAAAGGTATAGTTTTAAACAACTAAGTTTGAATGAATAAGTCCATAAATGTTTTCAAAGCAATTATTTAAACAAGAAAAAATCTACTTGTGCTTCAACGAAGGACCTCAGACTTAGTACACAAGAACCTTGAACTAGGATGAACAACCCTATATGATCAGCTTCCTCTACAACTGCTACATGTTCAAGATTTGGAACTATGAAAATGCTCTTTTAACCCTACTCATACCTCTTATAATTATTCAAAGTAAAGTAAAAGGGACATAGAAAACTAACTAATCAAAGCTAATAGCATTCATATTAGATTGAAGAAACCTGAGCTCATACTAAGACATGATATTCACCCCTAAAATATCTAAATCCCAAGTTTTCATACAAGGGTACCTAATTCTGACTTGTAGGGTCAAAATTTGGTCAACAATTACTATCATAGGTTTGTCAAAAATTATGGTAACATTATAGCCCCACTCAATTCTTTGTTGAAGAAAGACTTCTTTCAGTGGACTGATATAACTACCAAGGCATTTGAACAATTAAAATTGGCTATGTGTACCACTCCAGTGTTGGCCACTCCTTATTTTTCCAAGACTTTTGTGGTTGAATGTGATGCATTTGGTTATGGTATGGGTGTTATACTCATGCAAGAAGGCGAACCAATTTATTTTGAAAGTCATCAACTAAAGGGTAAAAAGAAGCACAATACCATTTATGAGAAGGAAATGATGATCAATTTGCATGAAGTCAAACAATGGAGACCTTAATTTATGGGTCATCACTTTTAGGTAAAGACTGATCATGATAGTCTCAAATATTTTTTGTAACAATGGTTATCATCTGAAGAATAATAGAAATGGGTAACTAATATGTTAGGATATGAGTTTTAAATAATTTACAATAAATTCAAGGATAAGGTAATGAGATATGCACTATCTATGAAGGATTAATCAATTGAGTCATTGCTATGTGTTATGACCATTATGTAGGCAAATTGGCTAGAGGAAGCATAATCAAAATGGGAAAATGATAGTGCTACCCATGATTTGATTCAAAAAAATTATCAAGGTTTGGGTGGATTTTAAAAATTCACATGGAAGGGTGATGTATTATTTTATAAAGACAAATTATACCTATGTAATAATTCTCTTCTTAAACACAAAATCCTTTGAGAAATTCATGCAACTCCAATTACGGGTCGTTCAGGATTTTTGAAAACCTATTATAGAATCAAGCAAGATTTTTTGAGGATTCAAGGGGGATGTCCAAAAATATGTGGTTGAATTTATGATTTGTCAATAAAATAAAGGAGAAACCATCAAAACCCTAGGTCTTTTTAAACCTTTCTCCATCCCTATCCAACATTGGGAAGAGGTTTCTATGGATTTTATTATAGGGTTACCAAGATATGATGGTTAAAATCTTATCATGGTTATGGTGAATCATCTCATTAAGTATGCTCATTTTTTTTCTTTATCACAGCCATTTGTTGCTAGTATAGTAGTTTATACTTTTCTCAATACAATTTAGAAATTGTATGGTACCCCTAAGATCATTTTTAGTGATAGAGATCCCATTTTCACTAGCAATTTTTGGAATGAGTTATTTGCATGTTTGGGCATCTAATTGGCTCATAGTTCATCCTATCATCCTCAATTAGATGGACAAACTGAGGTATTCAATAATTGTCTGGAAGTATATCTTTATTTTTTTGTTTCTAATAAATAGGATAAATGGGTTCATTGGTTGCCACTTATTGAATGGTGGTATAATACTTTTGTTCATAGTTATTCCAAAATGTATCCTTTTGTGTCACTATATAGATACCATCCTCCATCCATCACTTCAACCTTGAAGTTCCATTCTAAGATTTGTGTAGTTGAATAACATATTCACCATCAATAGGAGGTCCTTACAAGTTTGCATGAAAATTTAGTAATGGCCCAGAATCACATGAAGCAACAAGCAGATCAACACATAAGTGAGAGGCATTTTGACATTGGGGATTGGGTTTTTATTCTATTACAACCATATGAGGTAGATGTCCTTGAAGCTACATAAAAATGATAACGAGCTATCTCCTAAGTATTATGAGTTTTATCAAATCTTGCAAAAAATTGGTAGTGTGGCCTACAAGTTAGAGTTTCCTTCCTCCACTCACATGCATCTAGTATTTTTCATATTTTACCTAAAGAAATTCATCAGACATAGAGTTTCTTCTCAAACTAAGCTACTAGAATTGGATGAAGAAGGAAGAGTTATTCTTTATCTTGAGGCAATACTTCAAATGCACACTAAGTAGTTATAGGCTAGAACAAATAAGGAGTACCTAATCACATTGAAGAATATATCTTGTGAAGATGCCACTTAGGAGGATGGATCCTTTATACAGTAACATCCATAGTTGACTCAATTTTGAGGAAAACATTTTTTTGAATGGGAGGGACATGCTACACCCTTAAACTTTGACATGTCTAGGGATATGTGTGGCCTATTTGTGGCTTACATACCTCTTTTATATTTTTATTACATTTCTCTATGTTCTTAGTTAATTCATCCTATGGAATAACCATGGCTTAGTAGACTATATATAGGGATAGTGGTTAGTATTTGATCCTCATATGATGTATTTTGCTCTTATTACATTGTTTTAAAGGTTACCCCCTCGAAGTGGATTGTTTATATTATCTATTTTTCTACTCTACTATTAATTATTATTGTGTGATCTTTCATATTTCCTTATTATTTACAATATATAATCATTTTGTGTAAACATCTAAGTAATTTCATTATAGTACACTTGCTTTTCCTCTATTCCATCAATAAATAACAAAATTATCCCAACCTACAACTCATGTGTTAAATTATTTGAATTCTAAAATGAGAAGTGTTCTTTAAACACCTTGATCACCTGTGATACATATGAAGGCATCAATAGGTATTCATGCCATCAAAGCTAGTAATAATTGATAAAGCCTTTGCCCAATGGGGACTAGTTTTGTAGGGGTCATCAACCCCAATTCTTTAGATGGTTACAATTATGTTTTGACTTCTACTAACTATTGCACAAGATGGACTGAATTAGTGGAAACCAAGCAATGCAAGAATGAAGAAGTGATCAAATTCCTAGAGTAAAATATATGCACAATATTTGGGACACCAATATCTCTAGTATATGATAATGGGTCTAATTTTGTATCCATTAAGATGATTGAGTGGGCATATGAAAACAATATTATTAGCAAGTTATCATAAAACCATTACCCTCAAGGTAATGGAGTGTTAGAATCAATAAATAATAACTTGATGAAATCCATAAAGAAATCTATAGCTGATAAACCAAGAATGTGGCACAAACTAATTAAGTATGGCCTTTGGTTAGATAGAAGTAGAGTCAAACAATATCTCAAGGCATCACCATTCTTTCTTGTATATGGTCAAGAACCTATATTCCCCATAACACTCAATATACCAACATACAAGTTTATGCAAGAGTACATAAAAGGAAAACATCAAGAATTTTCAAGTTCAAGGCTACTTGACATCATAAAAATGGAATATGCAAGATAGGAATATCTTACCAATTTAGAAACATAAAACCACAATCAAAAGGTGGTTTGAAAAATATTCAAAGATAATGGTGTTTAGACAAGGAGACCTAGTTATTTTTTGGGATAAATCTTGAGAACCAAAAGGAAAGCATGGAAAGTTCACACTTTTGTGGATTGGCCCATATTAGATTGTTGAGACCCTATGAGATAACACCTTCAAATTAAAAGACTTAAAAGGAGTAGAGTTTACATTACCAACTAATGGGAAATACTTCAATCACTATTTTTCTATTATCCCACTATAATTATTCATAGAGTAAACTATAAGACTAGTTAGAGTTAGAGTAGGTAGGCTTATCTTAGTTTCTTTCTTGTCCCTTGTTTTTACATAGTGTGTGTATATATTTATTTGCTTGTTTCCTTTACTTTTATTTTGGTGTGTTTGATTTCCTTGGTTTATTCCTTGCCTTTAATAAGTCTTTTCTAGACATCCCTCAGATTAAGATTCATATGATTTCTCAAATAAGCCTTATGATTTAGAAATATAGGTATGAACCCTCAACATTGGTTGATCATAGATTGTTTAAATGTGAGCCTAAATTTATAGTTTAGAGAAATTGGTAAAGATTGATAAGTAGGTTAATTGTTCCTTGATATTTTAAGCCTTGTTCTGATCTAATTTTGGTTCTAATAAGGATTGCACATATAGAGTGAGATCTTGAATTATTAGGACAAAGCCGTGTTTGCACTTAAAAATCATTAATTTCTTAGGACAAAGTTCTTAGCTAAAGATGACTATTTAAAGATAAAAAATTTGACCAAATCTCAACACCTAGTTAATATAGTTCCCAAACTTTGTTAGAAATTCAAGATGTTGAAAAATAAAAAAAATTAGAGATTATTGTAAAACTCAAAATCTTTCTAAACAAAGGTGATTTTGGTAATCTCCATTTGGGTTGTGGACGCTTAGCTGGAAGTGGAGCAAGGCCTTGATTAGAGCCAAAGGTATCTTTATCAGGGCTATGGACACCTAGTTGCTAGTAGAGTAGTTCCCAAGCCTTCCCTAAGCTAAAGCGTGATTCTTAATGAAAATATAAATCTATTGTAAGTCAATGTCAATGGTCAAGGTCATGAGTCTAGAAAATGTTCTCTAAATCTTATGGTAATCAGTAAGTGGAATTAAATCACACACATAACATGGATATGTTTTGATGTTTAGTCTTAATGCATGTGTAAGACTTATTTTAACCATGTATTAGTCTTAATAATGGTGCATGATCAAGTGGAATAAATAACCTAATTATTAGTCTAAACTAGAGTCTAAATTTTAACATATTGCTATATTTGCCCTAGAAGTTTCCATTTATTGAGGTCAACATACCCCCATTTTTAAATAATGGGGACCCTTGTTTCAAATTTTTAACTTAAAATTGAAAATCCACTTGATTATAGTACCACTAGCATGTTTGGACATTTTTTTATCTAAAAATAATCTACACCTAATTCTCATTTGGATTTATTGACATATTTTTAAGTGATCATTGTTCTCCCCCTTCTAATGTTCTTAATGGTTTTTTATTATGTTTCTATATTACAAGTTCAATGGAATATCATTTGGTAATGAACATTCTTATGTTTTAGTTTTTCATTATTAAATTAATATTTTATTAACCTTCAATTTGTCAAAGATTAGTTAAATATATTTTAAGTCATGTTAAAATCCTAGTCTAATGTTTTAACATATGTCCCTTTTGAATTAAATTCAAATTTGCATGGGAGAAATTTACATGGGAATAATTTTTTATGCCATGGAATTGGTTTAGTTTTTATCCTAAGGATTAGTTGTATTTCTCAACACAACCAAACCTTAGTCTAAAAATCCTATGCTTGGTCATTTCATGTCCCATGACCCCTCAGTCTATTTTATTATTAACATGGTCTAGCTAATCACATGGTCCCTTTCATTATGTTCTAAACTTAGATTAGGATTTAATCCTAAGATTTTAATTCATGTTTATTAACATGAATAAAAGCCTTAGTGTTAGTACTTTATCCTAAGTTCTATGTGTTTCTTGAACCTGACTTCAACATTTTATTGACTACAAGATCAATGATACACATTTGTTTGGTTAATATTGATCTAATGGCATGTGTTAAGTTAAGACTTAAATATAACCTTGAAATGAACAATATGGTGACAAGTTTCACCATTGTTGGAACCATGAAAATAATCTAATGGTACGTAACAAAAGATGATCTGATGGAGCATGATTGATCATCTAAAGATGATCTGAAGGTGCAAGATCAATGTTGACAATTCAAAGACATGGAGATAAGCAAGAAGGTGACAAGTGTAAAAATTTTAGTGAAATAACATTGAGTAACCAATGGTGTTCTACCATTCAGATTGAAATCTGATGAAGCACATTGATCTTATTGAACAAAATCTAATGATTCATAGCAAAGGTTAAGAAGTCAAGACCCAATAAATGAATATTGAAATTACATGTGGCATAACCATGGGGAAAATATTAAAATCTAATCATATTTCAAATATCTATGGTACACAGCCTTATGTACACATTCTAATATATGGTCTGTGAAGCAAAAAGCATGATCTAATCATTCAAGATTGATGAAGTGCATTCATTCAGGCCAAGATGATCTGATGGTGTAATATTTTCATTGACATTTCAATGAAGCTCAATAAAAAATTATAATTGAGAAGTGTCATAACCATTAGGACTATAACAACGTAACTAATGATGTTTGATTTCTCATATCAAGATCAATGAACCACATTGATCCATGCAAATATATATAACAATGTGAAATAAAGGAGACTTTTCAAAGGGTTAAAAACAAATAAAATGATGACACATGTCCAAAATGACAAATGGTCATATTTAAAATATTAATGAATAGGATTCCACATTGATGCCAAATAAGCACCAAGTTAGATTAAAAGAGCTTATGGGCTCAAAAAAACAAAGTTATAAATACAAAGATCTAAACACAATCTAAGTTATGAAGCTCTCATAGATTCAAATAGTTGTCTCCATTAGAGAACTATAAAAACCTTAAATAAATACCTAACAAGTATGAAAACCCTAATTCAACCTTGTGTTCATAATAATCAATCCAAGGAAGATTGGATTATCATTTGTGCAAGGACAATTTGATCTAGAATTGAAATGTAGACCACTAGTGAGCAACTTATAGAAATTCATAGCCATGGTAGCCCAAAAATGTGTTTCAAGGGAAGATTTGGAGATTTATTTGACCTCAAATGTAGAAGGGAGAATATTCAAAGATACATCATTTGATGCCACCACTCTGAACATTAGGGATAGTAATTAGTCAAGCTAGTTTTGGACCATTGAGAACCATAAACCCATCACAAGAGAAAAGGAGAACATGTCCAAAATGAGGCTCTACTATGACATAGTAACCATTCAGATGATAGGTCTCCATTATTATATTATAAAACTTGAGGTACTACATTTCATAGACATCCTTACTCCTAGTTTTAAGGATGGTAAAATAGATAAAAGCATGATTTTTCATGAACGTAGTATCAGGAAGACTGCTTACATCTCTCCCATTTTTTTTGAAAATTATTAAAAATTACTTAATCCCTAAGTAATCATGACCACCATCAATAATTGGGCTAAGGATAATGATTTGAATAACATCCTTTCCTTGTGACTATATTTTTGAAACCAAGTGTTTTTTGACTTCAATAATAACATCCCTATTGGTCAATTTATACATGGAATAAGAATGATCATAATAATGATGATTTTTTTTTGTGGGAGCTCAACCACTATATATGTAGATAAAATTTGGGCCCCCTTATTTTATTTCATGGTTGAGAAGTAAGTCATCCCTCCTCTTGATGAAGTAATTAGCACCTATTTGAGTAGACAATTTTTTAAAATTAAGAAAAAGAGTAAGAACCAATTCCACATGATGTCATACCTTTTAGATGCCCTTATTTCCATAACCAATATTCCAAACCTTAAGTAATGGTCATGTGATAAGACTCAAATAGTCTCATAATATTATTCAAAATTGCATATATTTAAATATAGGAATCACTCATATGTGATTATGTCTATCCTACCCTTACAAAGGACATCACTAAGAATCCAATATCAAGATTCAAGCCCTTAATCAAAAAATAAATTGAGTCTATGGGAGACATATGGATATACCTAGATTACACCATCATTATAATTGAAAGAATTCAGGACCAGCCCCTCAGGCTACCCATCCATATTCCCAATAAGCTAGTAGAGTAAGGGGTAACATATCAATTATTCCATGGAATATATGGTTTGTGTAGAATCAAGAAGAAAGGCCTCCTTCACAAACTCTAAATTAATATTAGGAAGACCATATTCAAATAGTGGGAAAATGTTGAAGCAACATCTAGACATGGGACATCTTTCAATTTATAATTGGATGAGATAAGGTAGTGGGATCCCCAAAAAAGGGTTAAAGGACACTTAAAGGCCAAAGGAATAAATGTGTCTTAGAGCACTAACCTAGCCCTTATGAACCAATGTAAACAAAGGAATATTCATTATTTGAGGTCATGGGGAGATTGAATAAATACAACATTCCATAAGTTAGGATGATGAGGGAGTAAAATGGAAGTGATGACATATGGCAACTAGGGCTGAGGTAGTACCACTTGTTAGGTAGTGCACCTTATATAACACCTCCAACCCAATCACAAGTAGAGCGTAATATTGAGGCATAATTGAGCAAAGGCCAATAGAGTGGAGACCTGATGAGATAACATCATCTTTAACCTAGTTTGAGGAATAAGGATTACTAGTTGAAGAAATTCACATGGTAGCATTAGACCTTGGGGAGACCATTGAAGATGCCATAAAATTCTATCGTTATCCTATGAGTCTAAAGATTAATAAATAGAGGAGATAAAGGAAGAGAATAGGAAAGAGATATTGGACCTAGTTCTTGTGGGTACTCCTAAAAGAAAGATTGAGTTAGCAATGGTCCCAATAAAGACCAAGAAGCCTAAAGGGACTTTCACCCACCTTTTGAGTCAATTAAACCTCTGTAATGAATATAATTTTATTTATGGACACATCATTTTAGAATGGTTCATCTATGGTAAGATTCAAAATATACCTAGTGCACAAAATCCATGGGCTATGATGAAGGTCATCAATATCCCATTTCATGAAGAGGTCAAGCCATGGCTCCTAGCTCTACAAAAGGAAGATGAAAGAAGGATGACTATTTTTGGAGTGTCAAGTGGGGCACAAATGGAAACCCCTAAACCATAAGTGACCCAATCCTTAGTGGGTGTCAAATTTGACCCAAAAACTTCTATTTTATAGAGGGTAACTAAGAAGAAGGCCATGTTTGGTAGAGAGGAGTTCACTTTCCAAACGATGGAACCTTTTGTTGGATTAACTCCAATTGGAGGAAAAAATCCTAGAGATGACCCAATATTTAAAGAAAATATTTTTGAAATAGCTCAGGCTCATTTAGAGCATCTTGTAAAATAACAAAAATTTGAAATAACAAGCCATCATGTCAATCCAAGAAGACAAATTCAAGTAATTTGAAGATACCATGCTTGATTTGTTCAAATATTTAAAGTCATTCAAAACTAGGTAGTATGCAATAAATAAATAGTTTACTATGGCTACAGGCCAAGTTATCTAATGGAAATCCTCAATCTACCAAGTGAAGGATTTAATCAAGGTCTTAACCAAAAATCAAATCCCTGCGTTTAGGACAGTCAACCTATCCCACCTGAATATGGCTATGGATATATTAATTGATACTATCAAGGCCCTGAGAAGATGGTCCAAGTAGATGGAGGACATTTTTAATGACCTCAAATACTAATAGGGTAAGATACTACAATTTTTTCACAACTTAATCAAAGAGTGCATAACCCTTATTCCACTAAGACTTATCGTTGAAGAGAATTTCAAGCATAAAACTACTCAATTCATGCAAGAAGTGATGAATCAAAGATAAGGGAAAATAGGGGATTATAAGAATAAGATCATAGGCCTACTTTCATCATTAGAAGAAAAGATATGGGATTTAAGAAGCATCAAACAAACTTTGGAAATGGTTGAGAGGGATCTCAAGGGCCTAAAAGATTAAGAAAATGAATTATTCATGAGACTTGGCATTGATCTCTAGATGATTAGTAAATAACATTATATAATGAACATCTTATAGGAAAGTCATAAGACTGCATCATCACAAGGGTCCAAAAGTCAAGCTAGTTGACTTAGGATATTCTATTGTATAGACACATTATACATTTTTAAAAATAAATTATTCTTTTTGTAAAGGTGTGTGAAATTTGTAAAGCACATTGCCTATAGGTTAGTCACTTTAGAATGTCTAAAATGATCTCAAAGAATTTTAAAATTATATTTATCCTTAATATTTGACATGACTAACCAACATATCTCATGAAATATCTATATAAAGATGTATTTTCAAATGTAAAAAGGAGGAGAGAGTTTTTTAGAGACAAAAACTATTCTATAAATTTTGAGAAAATTAATATAAGAAAGGAGTTATGAAAAGTTTGTTCATATTAGTTTATGTGAATTTCTATCATGGTTTCTCTCTCATTTATCTAGTCTTATTTTTAGATTTTAATGGTTTTGATGAATTTTGGATGTGCATATTTAACTGTAGAGTTGGTAATTTGTGTTAATGCTAGATTAGTTGAAAGTTCTTAGGTTTAATTCACTTTTGTTGATCTTATTGCATCTGGGTTAATGTTATTTTCTTATAGGGGTGAAATTCTTAAATTAAATCTTGTTCTTATTTGCATCTTTATATATCTTCCTTAGATGCTTTCCTAATATGTGGTAGGATTTGAGCTTATGCTACTTCATGTTACATATTGGTTAAATACACATTTAGATTAAATTATAGATTTATAATAATGTCTAAAATAAAGATCAGCAACACCTCTCTTTTATACTTTACCCTTGCTTTTTCTCATTTTTTTTTATCAATTCACCTTATATTACCTTCATTTTGTACACTCATCTTAGTTTAGCTTTAGAATTATGTTTAAACATTATTCATTTTAAATAGCATAGATCATATTCAAAATCAAAGATAAACTATTTCACCATGGTGGCTCCCAATCACCAACTAATATAAATTTGTGAAACAGACACTTGTTCTACCTCTATTCCACCAATGATAGAAAGATCATCATAACTTGCAACTCATGCATTGAATTATTTGGATTCAAAAATGAGTAATGTTTCTTAAACACTAAGAACTACCTATGATACACTTTTAGGAATCAACAACTCCTATAATTACACCTTATAAAAGTGTACAATATTGAAACAATCCTTGGTGTGCTTAAAAGGAGGTGTAAATGAAAAGGGAAATATAGAGATGAGTATAAGACAATTGGGTTTCCCCAATCAAGAAAAATGGATAAAAGAGGATGATACAGTGATAGATAGGTTTGAGAATTTAATCACAAGTGAGGGTAAAATGTGGATGAGAACATGAAAATAGACTTCAATAGGGTAAAAAAATAATATAATTGAATATAAGTGACAAAACATGACTCTCAATCATTGTTTTATCATTTTAAGAAAATGCCTGGATATGTTTAGGAGTGGGAGTTTGATATAAAGTGTATGGAAATTAATGTGTAAGGCTTCATTTTATTCTCCAAGGTATTATAATGCAACTAACAAATTGAAAATCTAAATGGTGAAAATATAAGGAGGATAAATATATGATATACATAAAGGAAATTAAGAATATTTTTAAATTGATAGGGTGAAATAATTATAAAATATACTAAGGAACTAAAACAAAAGAAATGGATAAATAAAATGGAGAGGGTAACAACTGTAAAAGGCTATAAAGAATTATAAAGGAAGTAATAGCTAAATGAAATGAAGAAATGTGAAAAAGGTTGAAAGGGAGCCCAAAGTTAACAAAATAAAGAGGATGGGTGTCTATGAAGAGATCCTAGTTGATTCCCAAAGGTACTACCATAAAAATCACAAACTAAAAACACAAGAGGTGTAAAAAAATGAATATATACTAAATAACAAGAATAAATAATGACGTTGATGACAAAATACCTAGAGGTGTATTTATATCAAGGCTAAGATGCAACATGAAAGGGTTAGAATAAAACCTATAATAAAGTTTTAGTGCATACAAAAGATAATAAATATGTATAATAATGAGATATATACATGAAAGAAACTATTATGAACATATGTCTTTAATTATTGGTTGATCTTTTAAATTATTTTTGAATTTAAAGTTATCTGTATTTAATATGTGAAATATTCAAGATCATTATCTCATTTTTAGGGTGAGATTTCTATGAAGTGTATGAATAATTAGGATGCACATCATATTATTCCCATAAATGTGCATTAATGTTATTATGGGAATCAAAAGATGCCCCATAGTATAAAATAGGAGAAATATGGCAGTCATAAGATTCCCCGACATCCAAATGAATAAAAAGATGGGTATCATACAATGCTCCAACATGTGAGGTATAGTAAAATTTGATTTAATTTTTTTCTTGATATCAACCACAATATCGTCATAGTGATTACATTTTTTTTCATATTCTATTTAAAGTTATCTTATAGTAGGAATTTTGACATCTAGGGTAATTTATGGATCTTTAGGATGTGTTAAAAAAACTTAGTGTACTATATTGGCCATGTTAGTAGTATGCTTTGAATATTTTTATTTTGAATATGTTAGAGTTATCTATATAGTTGTGATAATATAAGTTAAGCATGATTGTATCTAAACTATTGATATAATTTGAGCTAAGAAAGGCATTCTGATTAATAAAATGTTGTTTAATAGCTAGAGGTTTTAAGATTGTATCAACACTTTCTATGTTTTAGCCAATACAGTTGGCTAATACAAGAAGTTATTTTAATAATATGGACACTTTATGTGTTTTATCCCATAAATTTGAATTTGATATTAATACAATATATAATTGTATCAACACTTTTTGGGTCATTGTTGATGTAATTATTTTGGACATGAAGGTTATATAAAACTATAATAATATTGTCAATACAATTGTCCTTGTCTAATTTACTATGTTTTTATGTTTTAAAGTGGGTTGAAATTGAAAATAGACATGTGTTATAGTGCTAAATAGTTTTATAATCTTTTGGATTATGAATCAACATAACTTATGATTAATTTTTCACTACATATATGAACTGGTTATATTCATGAGTTAAGGAGGTAGTTGTTTAACATTAAATTGAGATGGGTCAATATAGTATAGGGTTAAGAATATATAAATTAATACACACAATGCTAATAAATAGATTTATAGTAGTTTAATTAACTATAAACTTAGATAAAGTAAATTTAAATTTAATACTGAGATATGTTAAAAATAATTACACCTAGTGATTGATATTACATTAAATGGAAAACAAGAGTACTTAGCTGTTAAACTATTCACATTAAAATATGATATTGAAATAACCTAAAAATATATTCTATTAGTGCCCTAGATTAGTCATCATATTTTTTTAAAAAATCATCTTGTAGCCTTGGACACTTGTGTCGACCTTAGATCATTTCTTTGATGCCTTTGTTTGACTTAGATACAAGTGTCTTATGAAGAATACCATGTGGATATAGATGTGACCACTTGGAATATTTTATCTTTTATGTCACCTTCAATTTATTGTGCTTAGATATAGATCATGAGTTGGCATTCCTTTTCAAATATCAAAATCCTAGTTCTTCATCTTCATAAAGACTATTGAAAAATGGATTAGTGGGCTCATGGTGTCAAACTAACCCCAAATACCCCTCTACTAGTATATTTAGAATGCACATCCACTACTCAAAATATGTCTTCATAATGATTTAGTTATCCCCTAATGTGATGACTTGTGTATGCCTAAGGGCATAATATGTGAAAAGCATGTAAACAGTGACCTATCTTGTAACTTGGTAAATAGGAAAAATTGGTTTCCCCTTTAGTATGTAAGATTCGTATATGTGTTTTACCTATGAGAAATATGGATATAAGAGAAAAAAATTGAATCTTTTATCACTTTAATGTTTGATTTAATTCCTTTGGTAATTTAATTTGTGAGTTTCTAGGTTTGTACTAGGTGAGGAATAAATTAATGCTTGATTAAATGAATTTAGAGAAATATCTTGCATTAATGTACTTATGGTGACCATATGTATGCATTTCATTTGTAAATTTGATGAATTTAGGGAACTTGATAATTACATTATAATAGGACACTTGTGTCAACATAGGAATTTAACTAGGAAACAATTATCTAGCATGCTATAAAATAGGTATGAGTCCAAAACTTGTAGAGGATTATAATAAGTAGGTTTAAATAATTTTAAGAATTATAGAAGGTTTGGTCATAAAAATAACATATGGATAGACTAAGAGATAAAAAATAGGAACAAGAGATAGCAGATGTGATCTTTTTTGTAAAAAGGAAGGTATTAAGAACTAAAAGGTACAACCATGAGAATTAATTTACAAGTGTACAAGATTTATGTGTTATATAATTTAGATATAGTGTCTACATCACCCATACTTTAATATAGTAATGAAATTACTAGTTTAAAGGAAAATAAATGCATACCTAGGTGTGTCTAACACACCTTGTCTTTTCATGAATCTCACTTGAGTTCTTTGTTAGTGACTAACCTCCAACCAAGAGCATGTTACATTATATAATCAATGCATATAATCCAAAACTAGAAGCATAGAAATAAAAAGAGAAAGGTTTAAGTGTACACTTGTGTATCTATGCTACCAACTTGCCTTTTATAAACTTGATTTTAAGATGTAACATTATGAAATATTTAAAATGAGATTAAGAAAAATGTAAATCTATAAGTGTGTGTATATAAAGAGGTTAAAAGAAAAAATTCCCCCAATATTAGATAAAATTTGAGTTGTCACCTAGCAGTTGAGATTAACTCAACTATATAACCCAATCATACTTATATCTTGGTGAGCTTGAGTTGATCTAAGTTGACCCACACTATAAATGTAGTCATTTTATATGATGTAATCAAGTTTAACCTATATAATTGGAAAGATTAAGTGATTTAATCACCTCAACCATACCAAAATTTAACCAACTAGTACAATATATTGACTCAATAAAAGTTTTTAATACTCCAACATGGTGAGCTAAAGTTTATATAAGTATTTAAAAATACAAAATTGATTTTGAATTTGGAATTTATGTGTTATTTCCATGGTATATGCACCTTATATGTGTATCATGATAAAACCTAGGTATAAAAATGGTACCAATATATATAATTATGCCACAAATGTGTATTTTATTGTGAAATTTAGCTAATTTAAAACTATGTAAGTGTGGAAAACATGTTTTAAAAAAATTGCCCCACTAAAATCTATAACTAGGATTTGGTATAAGTGTAGAGAACATGTTTTCATAACATGGCCCTAGTGTGTATTTGAATCTATGAAATATGAACAATATGGAGAACATGTTTCCATAACATGCCCCCACTATATATTTCAATCTATGAATCATGAAAAATGTGGAGGACATGTTTTCATAGCATTCCATCATTATATATCTAAATGTATAAACTATTAAAAATGTATAATCCATGTCCTTGTGACATGCCCCCACTAATATACCCCTAATTTTGAGGTGAGGGAAAGTAAAATTAGTATTTAAATTACCTATAAAGGATAATATAACTATATAATATATGTGTATAAACCGTGTATCATATAATAAAAACATGTCTAGGTAGATATATAATTAAAGTGCATAAAATATGATCACATCAAGCCTTAATATGCATGATATATATCATGGCAATGTCTAGATAATAATAGTACAAGATCAAAAAGTAATTAAGTACACACACAAGATAACTCAAAATAAAATCAATAGACAAATTATCTATGGATACCTAACATGACTTAGTCAAATATCCACAAAGCAAGGAATGACATATTCAAATTTACATACAAGTAGTTATGAAATATGCAAAAGTCAAAGTAAGAAAGTAAAGGCACAAGGCCTACAAAAAATAGAACATATTAAAATATTCAACAAGAAAAAAAAGACACTCAAAGAAGTGCATAAAGGAAAGGCATAAAAAACCTACATCAACATAACATATTATTCCATAGATATATGTGCTAGCAAAAAAACATCAAGCACATAGAATATCAAGTACACTGTGAGAAATATAAGAATGAATAAAGTCATGTATAAGTACATAAGCTCAAACATGATAATGGAAAGTGATTATAGAATTATATAGCCTATTTTTAAAGATTAAATAATTAGATGCCCCCAATGTATATTTGACATGAGTAGAAGGAAGGCCCAACATCTCTATAGGATTAGATCATGTATATATGTATGATTGTATCACACTCAAATGATGTGTGAAACAATTATATATAGAAATTACTAATATGTCATCTAACAACATAGAACCAACAACATAGATGCCAAGGAGTTGATAAGAATATGTAGTGTTGAATTTTTTTTTGGATTTTTGAAGTTTTTTTTGGTATTTTTGGAATATTTGAATTATGGAACCATTTAGTCCAACAAGTCCTCAAATTGAAGAGCTAAGATACTACATGGTGGCCTTGTTTTCAAAATTTTCTTATAATTCCTTATTGTCAATTTTTTTGTATTTGTTGGTAACTATCTATAAGTAGATTTTGGCATTTGATTGATATCATATCCATCATGTAGGATATGAATTTATTTTGTTATCATGCTATAAAATAAGATATTTATTTATAGTACTAATAGGTGTTTTCATATTTTTAAACAATTTTTGTCCAAGATTTAAAGTCAAATGTGGTTATTGATCCATTACCCATATATCAAGTTTTACTACCTTTGGTCCATACATAATGGTTAATATAATGTACCCAATATATCCTAGGAAAGCTTGAAAATAGTGTAACTCATGTATATTATGCCCATATTTTGTAGTGTAGTAATACTCCAAGTTGTGTTCCAAGTGTTTTAATCCACCTTAATATGTTAAAGGATTCATGCCTTGATCATTTTGAAGGATGGATCTTTTCAAAATAATTAAAAATATTAAGTATTTTCATTTTCTCACACACAATTTGCATTCATCCTTCATTCTTGAAATTTTTGAATTTTGTTATACAATGCCTTACATCAATTTTTAGGATATCTATTGATATGATGATAGTGAAAATATGGTAATCCTTATTTAGGAAGAATTATGCCATGTGTTTTGTGTCTAGTAGAATGTAAATATATCATCTTATGTTTGAGTAACATATAAAGTATTATATCTAGAGTATCTTTCTTTGTTGTGACTTGTAAAGTTTATTATGGAGTCTTATGAGAGACCTGAAGATTATTTACATGATATATATATATATATATATATATATATATATAAGTTTGAACCCTATAAGGTTGACTCAATGTGTGAAGCCATGAAGGATGTATATAAAAATAATCATCTACATGCTTATCTATTCTTTTTGCTTTTCCCTTATCTGGATTTGGTTGTGTATCCTCTAAATATGGATTTAACTTATATGTATTAGGACCTATAGTTTAAAATAAGTTATGAAATCTATGCTTAATTAGATCAAAATTTAATTTTTTTCAATTTATTATCTATCATATCATAGGCTTAATCATCATCATTATCATAGTAATATGAAACATGGCCATCTTTCTACTAGTATTGACCAATAAAGGAAGTTCTAATGTTGAATTTTCTTTTACTTTTGGTATTATTGATTCCTTTGGTAATGATTCTTGTTATAGATGTGCATCCATGTGATCTTTAGTGTGTAGTGCCTTATTTACATCCAAATATGATGGAGTCATTATACTTGACTCACCCACTTCATATTTTTGGATATTCTCAAGATAAATACATTATATAGGTGGTAGCACTGTAAGAATTCCTTTTATATTAGAATGTGTGATTTTTAAAACATTGAAGGACTCATCATTGATAAGCATTATCAATAAGGTCCCATCATGTATGAATTTTACACATCAATTCAAAGTAGATGGGACAACATCCATTTTATGTATCTAATGTCTACCTAAAAGTAAGTTGTAATGTAATGATTGAGATATTACCCAGAAATTTGTTGGAACTATTTTTGGCCCCAATATCACATCTAATGTGATTTGACCAATTAGAGGGATATGTGAATTATCGAATCCCTTAATATACATAGCTTATTTTTGAATAATATTAGTGTTAATAACCATGGTGGTTAGGAAATTTTTGCTACAAATGTTTAGGCCCAAACCATTATCAATGAGCACTCTTTTGATTTCCTTGATATGCATAGTCACTTGTATGAACTAAGGCAAATATTGGTTAATAATATATTTGGATAATAAATATGTTGGATCAAAGGTAACAATTTTTGCATTATTTTTGAGGTCTTGAAAAATATCCATAAAGTAATTTGATTCAATATCACTTAGAACTTGGGTATCACACAATGTTTGATATATAATATATTTATAGATATTGGATTGATTTAGGATTTCGAGGATTGAGACCTTGGCATGTGTGTTTTTCAACTAGTAGACAATGTCATATTCATTATATTTCATCATAGTTTTTGGCTTATGGAGAATTTTTTGTATATTAATAGATGGTGTATTATGTCAGACACCCTACCTTTTTGAGTAGTGACAACATGGACCATAGAATCCAATATAAGCCATGATCAAATAATGTGTGTGGTATGGTGGTTATTACTCAAATAAGATATAGGTTTAAAAAATGGTTAAGATAATGCACATTAGAATTTAGTTATTAAATATATTTTATTACAAAATGAGTTACAAAGAGAGATTTAATGTTGCTTTCATTTTAAAACCCTCTCATTATATTGAAAAATTTGCTTATTTCAATTAATGATAGGTTTAATTAAGAATTTATAATAATAAATAAAAATTATAATCATAAATTTGAGTCAAAATGGACTATATATGCATCCATATTACCTATATTTGTAACAAAATGAAATCCAATTTTTAACTAGTGAAATCTTATTAAATCAAAAATCAAATTTCAATAATAGAGAATGAGTAAACCCTAGATAAACATATAATGTTTTGGGGACCAAACATAAATTTCACCAAATGTTTAACCCTAAATTGAGATGGTTTAATATAGTATATGGATAATAATATATAAATGAATAATATTAAATGTGATAAAAATATCTATATTAGGTTAATTAATTGTAAACTCAAATACAAAATATTATGAATTTAAATATTGAGATATGTTAAAAATAGTAAGTATACCTAGTGATTGATATTGAAATAAATAGAAAATAAGTGTACTTATCTAGTTGACTATGTGTATTCAAATTTGATATGGAACATGTTTTAAATAAATTGGATTAGTGCCCTGGATTAGTTATCAAATTATATAAATTTTCACCCTGTAACCATAGACACTTGTGTCGAACATGGATGGTTGTGTTGACACTTATATATGACTTGGAGATAGGTGTCCTATACAAAATTCCTATTATATATAAATGAGACCACATGGGATATGATAGTTTTTGTTTCTCCTTTGGTTTGGTATGCTCAAATATGGATCATGAGCTATTAATACTTGTTAGATATCAAAACCCTAGTTCTTCATATTCATAGTGACTATGTAAAAAATGGGTTATTGGACTCACGGTGACAAGCTAAACCCAAATAACCCTCTATTATTGGGTGTTTCCTACATATCCACTATTTTGAAGAGGGCCTAGAAATGATGTATTTATCACCTAATGTTATGGTTTGTATGTGTACAAGGGTGAAATATGTAGAAAGTAAGTAAAATAGTGACCTAGTTGCAACTTGTAAAATAAGACTCATGGGCTAATCCTTTATAACTTCAGACCTATATATGTGTTTTCCCTATGAATAATATGGAAATAAGATAAACTGGTGAAGCTTTACTCACTTGAATTCTTGAATTCATGACTTTTGTAATTTTCCTTGTGATTTACTCGGTTTGTGCTAGGTGAGGAATGAATGATGATTGATCATGAATATATACCAATGATTTAGGAAAATATCACACATTAAAGTGCTTAAGACAACCATAGGTATGTGTTTCTTTTATAAATTTGATGAATTTATGGCACTAGACACTTGTGTTAGAAAATGACACTTTCATCAACATAAGCATCTGACTAGGATGCAATTGTCAAGGAAGATGGAAAATAGGCATAGGTCTAAAACTTGAAAAGGATGATAATAAGAATATTTAAATAATTTTGAGTATTATATAATAACTAGTCATCATAATAAAATATATTTGGACTAATAAGTAAACAATATGAAAAATATATTAATAATATAAAATATTTAGGAACTAAAGGGTACAACCATGAGAAGTACTTTCTAACTGTACAAGGTTGAGGTTCTATATAATTAAGATTTAGTTTCCATAGTATCCTTGGATGCATTAATTTAATAATCAATAATGTAAGGTTGTAAATTATGTCTATAAATTACACCAATTTTTTTTTTGTAGGTGTAAACACTAAAATATGGTACTAAGTACTTGACAATGAAAAACTTGGCATACATTTACCACACATGACTTGTGTAGACAAATATGGTCCTAACTCTCTATCTCACCATTTATTAATAATTTATATTGGTCCAACCATTTTATTATGATATTAAAAACCTACATGAACCTCATTATATGTTTCAAACATGCATACTATTATACACAAACTTTCCCAACTGATCATTTTAGTCCTCCTATGCATGGGTCACTATAATTAGACTAGGTCAATACTTACCTAAACTTGATAGTACTAAAACTCTCACAACAATGGTAAATTTTAAAATTTAAGACGTTATTATGGGTTAAACTGTATGTTTTATATAACATAGCATGATAAATTTCTCAATTGGACTCATATTTATACAAATCCATGCCTCACTTGATAGGGGAATTACCACTTATCTATTACCCATCTATATACTATCACAAATTATTTAAAAAAATTATTCCTCCCAAATTCAAAAATAATCACTATGATCAACCACAAGATAAGTTTGAATCATACCAAATCCAAGTCAAATCAAACATTATCAAGTATCAAATCCAAATCATTAGTTTTATTCATATATAAAATGATCAAAATTACATAACCACACAAGGTGGGAGAAATATATTGGATTGATTTACCTAATTAAAACATTATATATGTAGTTAGTGTTTAATCATTAATAAGGATGATTTGGGTCAGCTCATCCCATTATAGTTTCCTATTTTTTTGTATGTTTCTATTCCTCATAAACATACCTAGGGTTTCAAGGTTAATTAAGTTGATTTATGGGGTTACACTCATCATCAAGGTTTGGCATTTCACATAAAGTGCTTTTAGAGATAGGTAAAAGTGACCACATAGTCACAAACACCATTTCTAAACAAGTCATTACTGACCACTACAAGTTAGTATTGATAGTCAATACTAAATCATATCTAAGAAAACTAGCCCTAAGATGCCAAAAACATAGTTATAGAACTTGATGAATCACATGCCTATTTCACCCTAGTCTCCATTATAAAAAAATACTCATAGTCAGATAATCACTCATAAAATCTTATAACTTGTCCCTCTATATACTTACTATAACTAGTATATACCACTTGTCAAATCATTACAATGTATATAAAACTTTTACATTTAGATTCATGTTTAAATGCCATATTTAGTGATCTAAATTCATATACTAGTTTATATCTTAATTACATTAAGTAATTAATCTTTATCCAAACTATAGTAAACCATTATGGTGAACCCTAATATTCATAAAAATATGTCAAACCCTAGTTTTCCCTTTAGGGTTTCAGCCTTCCAAGGTTTAAAATTTTAGCATTAATGTTTTATTTTTAGACATGATTTCTAATTATTCCCTAATAATACACATTACCCATGTCTATAGTGAAGTACCATTGTATTTATTTATTCATGCAATTGATGAAGGTAATATTTCTATATTCTTCCGCATGGCTATGTTACATTTTGATCAATCAAATAATTAAATAGATAAAATATAAGAACACTAATCAGGTTAAAATTAATAATCAACAATCCTAAATCTTACTATGTCTCATCATATGGATTATTCATCATCACATATCACTCCACAAACTATAAAATTATCATGATTACCTAAATCTCCTCATCTATTCTTACCAAAGGTAATTTCTTATAAACTTGGATTTCTTCCTCCACCATTAAATTTTTTTATGAATATACCTCATCTTAAGGGATTAATCATTCATGCAAATTATGATTGGCACCACTGCATAAACTAGTATACAAACCAATATATTCAATTAATGATTAAGATTAAAGTACTGGTTGATATAAATAGTGATATAATTAAATATTTAAATACACTTAAAATTTATTTATTGGAACATAAATATACACACGTATCCAAGATTAATCCATAGAGACACATAACTAACAATGTACACTATTGTATGCATATCTAATCATGTATATTTGAGGCTTATGCTTGTGAATCCCTTCAAGATTAAATAGTCATTATGAGAATGTCTATAAGGGAGTTTCAAAACCAGAATAAATTTATAAGTCTAAATATAATGTCATTTGAGTTTAATATTGCATATACAAATAATATAAATCATGCAAATGTCAGTCACATATCCACATCTCTATTTAATAATTTTGTTCCTCAAAATATTTCATCTCAATAATGGAAAATAAAATAAGAAACATATGGAACTAGTGGTTCCATAATTTTAAATAAGGCTAATAATATTTTAAGTGACATTCTAATGGAAATGATTCAAAACAAGTTCGTCAAATTGCCTCTTAGGCATCCTCTAAGTAAATCAAAATACTATTTTATCTATAATAGAATGCATGGACATCATATAGATAATTTTTGGGCCTTGAAGAGAATAATATAAAATTTAGATATAGAAATTATCCTACATTAGATACATCCCTAAAAACACCACATGATCTAGGAACACCTTATTTTAATTAAGCAACATACTCACAGTATGGTGGCATTTTATAATGAATAATTGCAAAAAGAATGAAAAGAAAAATTACAAAAGGTATAATTAGAAATGAAAATATTACACAAAGAATAAGAGGATAAAGAAATGTTACATAGATAATAATTTAAAAGGGAACAATTACAAAATAAAAGATTAAAAAAGAAAATTTTAGGATAACAAAGTTTATAAAAGGAATAATTTAAAGAGGAAAGGTTACAAAAGAAAAATTATAAAAAGAAAGGTTACAAAAATAAATTTACAATAAGATAATTTACAAAAAGGAAGGTTGAAAAAAAAATCATAGACTAAGAAAGAAAGCATCCTAAACAATGGTTTATCCATAAATAATTTTAAATGTAATAACTACATAAAAAGGATACTATCATAAGCATGATTTTAAGATAGGTAAATACAAATCATTCCTCATATCTAGAGCCTTTTATTCTCAACCCTTATATATATGACATGAAATGCACCAATGTTGTGATTGCTAACATGATCTAAATGATCATTTTTAGCATGAAAATAATAAATATCTTTGATATGATAGGTAACACTTGAATAAGGATACCTCATCTATATTTTTATTTAAACCATTGAACTATATATAAAACTTGATATAGAAATATGTTCTTTTGTATTTAATGTTAGCCATGATTTGGCCCAATATATCAATGAATTAGGAATATAATAGATAATATAAATTAGGGACACACTTGAAAGAATCATTATAATGTTAAATTTTGATTAAGATATGTGAATTTTATTATTTCAAGAGGGATATTCTTTAGAGCAAGCAAAAAAATAAGAAACTATTTATTGAAAATATGATATAGGACCTACAAATCAACACCACATTCTAATTTATGATTTAACATAGAATTTAATAGGATATTATGTGTTGTATGCAATAAATTCATGGGGTAATTATGTTCATAGAATAATTGGTTAAGATTCAATAGTTTCTATTTGACATATCCTTTGTTTTATTTATTCACTCTATTCTTCTATTTTTACATGCACATGATCATATGTGTTTGAATTGACCATTATTCTAACCCTTGGCTTTGATATTAGTTGGCCTTTGCCTCTTTATTTTTATCTTGATCTCAGCATCA
The DNA here is from genome assembly GCA_037957365.1 of Torreya grandis. NCBI lineage: Eukaryota > Viridiplantae > Streptophyta > Pinopsida > Cupressales > Taxaceae > Torreya > Torreya grandis. The sequence continues at coordinate 12,872 of JARHVA010008247.1, read as the reverse complement.
ATGAATCTTATAATTAAATAATTCTAGTTCTCATACTTTTTGTAATTATAGTTTCTCATTCTACATATTGAATACTTATACATGTTATGACCTCAATTGAGCTTACATGACCACATAAATTTATATCTATATATTATATGATCACACATTAGATTTTTATCACTAAGGGAATGAAAATCCTTATCTTCACATTAAATATTAAGCTACATTATTGTTAGTCACATAAATAATTTGGGCATATTAATTGAATTCACTTATTCTACATTCCCACGATATCACATCTGGTGCACATTATGCCTTCATAGTTTGTGGATTATTTGGATCCCTATCATTCTTATATTGTATAAGCCCTAATACTTGGTATTAATTATTAGTGTAAAGATATATATATATATATATATATATAAATAAAATCATTCAAATATTCAAAAATATTAAAAATAATTAAAAAAATAAAAATCACGACTTGTGTTTGACATGATTACTAGATTAAACTATTTACATATGGTATTTATCATGTGCTTGGTAGATGGCATATTATTTTCATATACTCACACATTTCATGGTATATTAGTGTGATGAAAGACATACATGTTACACAAAGATATATATGTTGAATTATCATCTACCTAGTGTCCATGCCAATATTGGAGGCATCTTATTCCATAGGTATCATAGGTTATGTGTTTATATGACCTCTTTACCATGCCAAGTTACATATGTATTGCTAGTTACTCATATATTGCATATTATTACATTGATATTATATTTTGATGATGTAAAATTGATATACATAGATGGTGTAGACTATTCTTTACTTATTTTATGATTCATTTATGTTGTTACTCTCTTGCATGATATGCTAGTTCATGCTTCTCTATTATGTGTGGCCCATTGGCCATGTTTGTGACAAATTTGTTTCTTTTTTTTAAAACATATTTATGTTTTTGTGTGTGTGTGCCTTGTAATTTTTTACTAATACATCTTCATGTTCCTTATATACATCCCTTGGCATTATATGTAACACAAATTGTTAATTTTATTGAGATTTTTGCACTTGTTGAGATTACATAAATTGGGTGGTTTCATGATCCATATTATGCACTTTTACTACATTATCATATTTAATTATATTTTTAATGATGGTTACAAATATGTTATTCACTGATAAATCTATATATACATGACACTTATATTCCTTTAATTGTATATGTTACATGCATGCTTGATTGACATATACATTACTAAAATGACATACTCTCCACATGTTCACATGATTATATATGATGTTATATTTATACATGGCATGATATAGTTAAATTTTATTTTGAGATGAGTAACTCATAGGACACATCCCTCATCTCAAAAGTGGGGAATTTTAGAAGATGTTTCATATTGAAACAAGTCTCCATGAATAGAAAATCATATTTTTGGAATAAGAATACAAATTTTAGATATTCAATGTCATTTAAATATTATATGAGTTTAGTTACATGATATATATTGGAACATGAATATAAAATATGGGGTAATATTCTATCCATATGCACTTACTTTACATATACATGAGCACAAATAAATACACACTTGAGTTCATATGCATGCTTATATGTACACAATTTACAAGAAAAAAAATTAGAGGTTTTTCACATATACATATATTTGAGATATAGGTTCTCATGTTTAGAATATAGATGAATAAAATAATATATAAGTTGGTATATATTTATGGTGAATGATACTAGTTCATGTACATACACACTATGACATATTATAGCTAGTGCAATTTCAAAGAGGCATGATACTGATTCATGCACATTTATATATTTTATAATCAACACTATTTTAATTATTTATTTTAAAACACTTTTTCAATCCTCACCAACTAGTGAGAAACCTTGATTGTAAAATTCATCTACAATAGTTTAATTCATGTTTTTATGGGTAGTGTACATTGTGGATTAGTGATTCTAAATAGGCATGAGATTTATACTAACAAATCCATCATGTCATTCACATTATTTATTAGATCTAAGTAGCTATTTGAGTTAGTACATCACACACTTATCCCCACATTTATGAGGGTTGAGGCATGTTGTCTATCTAACCTAAAGTATTCCATAGTTACACAAAATTAGTATTTGAGCACCCTGAATTTTTCCATGGTTCAACAATAGGAACCACTTTACAAATGATTAAGTACAAAACACTTTTCTCCAATTATTCAACAAGAAAGCATCATTTCCAACAAATTTTAAGGTAGCATGGTTTTCACTAATGCATAATTTTATACTTTCCTTGCTCTTTTATTTTAAAATCTCAAGTTTAGATTTTAAATTTCAATTTATGGACATTAATTACCATATATTTTATTCAATTTTTACTTTGGAGTGACCTACACAATTAGAGCTACCTAAAATATATAAAGTGTCTTTTACACACTCAAATATGCCTTTTAATTATAATCCATAAATTTCATTACTAGAATAAAGGAGGAATTTTTAGAAACTAAAATTTGGTATTAAGAACTTGATAACAAAAAAAAATTCATATATTTACCATGCATGATTTGTGCACATACACATGGTTCTAACTCACTATCTCACCATATCCTAATGCTTCTTATGGGTTTAACCCATATTGTTACACACCTACAATAACCTCATTATTTATTTCAAACCATCATAATATCCTATATAGGCATTATTATATGCTCAATTTATTCCCTTTGGTTGTGGGTCACGAACATTAAATGAGTTCAATATAACTAGTCAATACTGACATGATCCTAATGGGACCAACCCTCTCCTATAAAAAACCATTTTTCAAATATAAGATAATCTTATGGGTCAGCCTATATGTTTTGAAAATTGCATCACGATAAATTAACTGATTGGACTCATATATATAAAAATCAAGGCCTCACTTGATAGGGGACTTAACACTTATTTGGCACACACACAAACAGATATATATATATATATATATATATATACATATATATATATATATATATATATATATATATATATATATATATATATATAGAGAGAGAGAGAGAGAGAGAGAGAGAGAGAAACATTTCCCTATTCATTAGAAATTAAAAACCAAATGCTAAGAGTATCTACAAGCCAATAATGATCATAATCATATTGTATGCACCTAAATCAACTCATCTTAATAATCCTATTAAAACCTACTAATTTGACCCAAAAACATAGCCTTAGACAATTAAATAATATTATAATATCTTATAAAATATTACCAACATCCCATAAACCTTTCCATACCCTTATAACGAATTAATTACCCCTTTAACCTAATAAATATCATACTTAACGACTAGTCTACCCACTAACCCACTTGCCAATTTAAATTTCCTATTTATTCAACTGACCCCTAACTACCCTACCACCATAGATTCTCCTACATCCTTATGAATCCTAAAACTCATTAATTCCCATATATTCCCCCATTATCCCCTAAAAAAATCAATAAACCTCTAGAACTATAGAAACTCCTCTAAGATTCTAGAAGTCTCTAAAATAGAGGCTTATCAATAATTTAAAAATCCTTAAAAATATTCTCCACCATCCTATAAAATCCATGCTTGGGCTATGGCTAAAATAACTTGGAAATAAATAATCCCTTATTATACTCTCATAATCATCCTTTCTCAAGCATCCTCACACCTTTGTCAATCTATTCAACAATCTAAGGAAGTTGTTGGAGTCACTTTGAAGCTCAAAATAAGAAATCCACACTCAATAAAATTTGGTAATTGAATCCACTTGAATATATTAGAGAGAATTTTTAAGGGGAAAATTAAGGTAATAATCCATGTTAAATTAACTGATTGTTCCTTTATTCTATCCCTTTGATGTTGTTTGTGTTAGTGGGTTTTAATTACTAATATAGTAGTTTTTATAAATAACTCAAAAATACAATCACACATTGGTGACCACAATGGGATAATCCATTTAATCTAACCCTCTTAATTTTTAGAAGCATTTTGATCACTTGAAGGAATAATTGGATGAAGAACAAGCCCAAAAATCACTCAATTTTTCACATACATGTAATAAGAAGTTTTGATCTACAAATCATGGTATTATAGTCATAATTTTACCCAAAGTAGTGATATTACACTAACTTCCATTTTGACTAATAATGATTTTCCCTATGATAGTTTTATTAATCTCTTGTAACATCGATGATTTGTAAAATTTTGCATGTAATTTTGCATGTAGGTTTATTAATCTTTTGTAACTTCCATTTTGACTGATACTGATTTTCTCTAACTTGTGGTTGTGTAGGATATTAATTTTAATAAAGCATACCTATTTATTGCTTAATTTTTAGATTTTGTAGGTCTATAATTACCATTTTATCATACATGGATAGAAATATGATATTTTTTATGCAGGAAAGAAGAACTTATCAACACTAGATCACGTTTTTGTTGATAGATAAAAGCATCGATACATAGTTGTCATTTTATCATAAAAGTCATGATATTGCTTTCAAAAGTAGAGATTTGGCATTTTTAGTTAAAGCTATCAAGTGGACCTGCTACCATTGAACTTTCTAACCTTTGTCTACCTCTATGTGATCTTTTTTTCTCCATGAAAGGGGAGGCACCGGTCCTAAATAGTTTCCTAGTGTTTTCACTATACCATAGATACACAGTTGTGATTTTGTCTTAATAGTCATGATATTACCATCAATAATTATAGTTTTTCTTGGGTGATCTAAATTAGCAAGGTATTTTGGATAATAGCCTCTGGTTTCTTTTTGTGTTATCTATTGATAGGGAAATGATAGGATCTATTTGTGAAACTTTCATCCTTACCTATTAGGCTATTTTTTTTTGCAAAACTACCATTTACAAAGTAGAGATTTTGTATAAAAATCAATGATTTTGTGTCTAATTTCAATGATTTTGACTAAAAGCATTAGAAAACTATTTTATTAGGATTTTTATCTCCTTTAACTACTGGTAAAAGTCAAATAGTCTCTATAAAATTAAATAGTAGTTTGTTCCCTAAGCTTTTTGTATATAAATCCTACATTTTCACATTGATTTGCAAAGGGTTATGAATCTCATACCATTATGTCTTTTCTACAGCAATGTTTTGATAAATACACTTTTAAATAACCTATTACACATCTATATTATAATCTAAGGGTCAGAAGTGTGATTTTTCTTATTTTTCTATAATATCATAGATTGTGAGTTATAATTTTGCAATAGTAGTTGTGATTTTGTAAAAGAACTTATAGTTCTTGTCATGGTTATCAGATACTCAAGAATAACACAAGTCTATAGTTGCAATTTCTTTTAATAAAATCTATGATTTTGTAGTTTTTATAATTGATTTTATATTACATTGACTGTGTATTTGGGATTTTACAAGAAATAAGCAATTTTACCTACTTTTAAACTACTAATCCATTTTTTGTAGCTCATTTCAAGGAGAAGTCACTAGATTTAGTTTTATAAATTGTGTAATTATAGGAAGAGTACCAAATTTAAACATTTTTATCTTTTACTTGTATATATATTTTGTGTGACTTGTTTTCTTATTTTAAATTTCCTCATATAGGTAATTAATCAGGTAAATTAATATTGCTTGCTTGTATGTTAACCCATTTTTTTTTAGGATAGAATGCAACATGGAATTCATCCCCACACACTTGTTTATTCACTAGGGCTTAGTGTCATATATTTCATCACTATGAATTTGACCAAACTCCATGTTCTAGCAAAGTATAAATATCAAAGATACTTTTTTTGAGGTTTAGTGGTTAACCTCATATAGTTAATCCATGAAGTGGAAGAGTTAATTATCTAAACTATGCATTAGACAACACCCTATATGGATTTGGGACCCATGTACCTTTATGTATCTTAAGAACTCCTTAGATAGCCTTGTGTAAACCTAGCATATGACCTATGAACCATAATAGGCATTATGTTGTTAGCGTCAAGATCAGTTCCCATGTGACCATCAAGTGTAGAGGGGTTGAGAGGTTTTAGTAGATTACATAATGGGTCACTATCCTACAACCTCACCCACAAATCCATTAAATGGTTTAGGCATTGAGTTACACACCCATTTCGTTGATTAAAATTAGGGCTAGTGATTAGGCATGTTGTGAGTGTGTTATGTTAAAGTCATGTATTTTTTGTGATTTGAGTCATCCTATCCCATTTTATAAAAATACTTAAAGTCCCCTAGGATAAAATCCCATCTTAAAGCTAAAAATCAATCATCTCATATCTCTATTTAAACCTTTTGGATATAAAACTTTGTCTTGAAACCAAACTTTAGTGGTCATCCATCATTCTCTATCATATTAATCAATCCTATCCTTGACTAAAAATTATTAATGTTTTCAACCTTGTTTGGTTTTAGTCTAACACACATCCTCTCATCTCTTCACATCTATCACCCATCTAATCATCACCTTGCTAGTGTGAAGGGTATCTACTCATATTATCATCTTTCTGTCTTTGTTAGATTGAATCATTATAGGGTGTTTGCTTTGGTAATATTTGGATATTCTTATCTTCACATCCTCTCAAATAAAATCCAAGTCACATCTAAGTCACCTTCCTTTAGCCTTCAACATGGGCTAAATCATAATAGTCTATCCCACTTTTTGGCATGAAGATGCCACATACATGTTCATATAATTCTTAAAATATATTGAGTTTGGGTCATTTAAATTAATCAAAAAATATTATTTAGAATATATATATATATATATATATATATATATAAATATTTAGTGCATATACATTTTCCAATTTTTCTAAAAATTATTAAGTATTTCTGAAGATTTATTTATTAATTTTTTTTTGGCTAGCTATTAAGACACATTATTAAAAGGATATGGTTTAGTTTTATAAAAAAATATTATCCAAATTCATCTTATCTCCCATCATACTATATGAAAGTCATACCTAATTAGCCTTCTTGCATCACCCTTATCATCCATCATGCTTATCTGAACTCATTCCCAAATTCTAATAATGGGACATAGATCCAATAAAAAAATGACATATTTGGGAATATAGGATAATAAAACTAGGATAATTACTACATTAATTATGACATGTATACCCTTAGAGAGGAAGACCAATTTATAAATGACTTATTTTATATTGATGAGGTTAGGGCCCAATTTGACTAATATATCTATGAAAATTGTGACCAAATTCTAGCCCAAGTCATTGGAATGGGGGGCACATTACCCTCTACCTTTGACTAAACCTCTTTAAAAATATTATCCACCCATCCACTAGACCTAAAAATTCACCCCATAAAACTAATGTCAACCAAGATCAAGAAGACAACAATCTTGTAGATCATGAGTAATAACTTGAAGAATAACCAAAACCTTTACAAAATAATCATGTTGAGGATAATAGGAGAAGAATCCCCTTGGATGATGTATTAGACCAATTGACCAAGAAACTAAGTTCCCTTTCCTCTCAATTTTGTTCCTAACATCAAATACCCATCTAATTAAGACAACATGTTAGAAACACCAACCCTAACTATTTATGGCCTAAAACTAATGAAACACAAGCCTCTATTCTCCTAATATACCCCTCATTTACTTAAGAGTGGAGGATTATGAAAGAGACTCTTCAAAAAATTGATCCTCATACCTAAACAATGAGATAAAAATATGAGTAATTTTGCATGTCTCCTTTGGACATGAGTATCTTACAAGTGCCTTTCCCAACACACTTCAAGATCCTAAAATTTGATAAATATAGAGGGAAATGGGATCCATGGGATCATGTGTAATAATTTTATGTATAATTTCATGAGGTTTCCTATGATGATACATATCTTCTTAGACTATTCTCCAAAAGTCTCATGAGGTCCACATTGGAATGGTTTATGCATTTACCTAAAGGCTCCATATCTAGCTTCAGGGAGTTGACAAAAAAATTCATGTGACACTTCTCTTTCAACATTGATCCTAAAATATATATCATAGATCTCTATAATACTAAAAAAAGAAATGGATAAAACTTAGATTCATTCTTACAATGTTGGAGAAGCCTTTCTAGTTGATTTGTTACATGGTTTTTAAGAAGGAGTTGGATAAAATATACATTGACAACCTCAATACTGAATTGAAATATCAATTAAAGCTACAATGTATTAAGTATTTTGATGATACCATTGAGAAGGGTATTCAAATTGAGAAGGAACTTATTTAGAAAGGTTCAAATTAAATGGTATACCTGAAATGAATAAAATCATAATCAAGGTAACACATTTTTGGGTAATCCTAAGATCTTTAATAAGAAAAAATGTCATAAGGATAGAGTAACAGATTCTAATCATGTTAAAATAGTACATAAAACTTACCCTACTAATAAATATAATGTCTCTTCTATAAGAGTACCACAAATAAAGACAAAACCTTGAATGGGAAAAAGTCTCATAACTAGTCTTGGTATACCTATAGAGATGGTCATGCAATAGTTAATAGTTGTAAATATGATCACTCTCCCTAAAATATGACTATTGGATGATAGTAAACCATGAACAAATTGGTATCACAAAGATGAATTTTATTAATATCATAAGGTCAAGGGGCATGATACTTAGAAATGCATGTAGTTGATATGTTACATCTAAGATCTAATTGAAAAGGGGATATATATAAGTAGAAGGGGAGAGTATAACCAGTCAATCCAAGAATTAGTAGCTAGGAATCTATCAAAACCCCTTAAATAAACATGATTAAAGGCAAAATAAACCACTCAAGTACTAGGGTCAAGACTCCACATCAAACCAAACCAATTACCATCCCATACCATTACATCAACAACATTAAAATTTGGGGCCCCCAAGAGCCCACACAATCACCATTTACCATACTCAATATTAATAGGGAAACAACTAACTATGTATTGACAACATGACATAGCAAAATCACAATTCCTAGATCACCACAAAAACACCCATCCACTTCAGCGTCTCAAATAGTCAATATCTCTAAGAAAGTATCTAGCTCTTTTGAAAAACCATATGACATCATCCAAAAACTTGAGAAGACTCCACCCAAAATTTCTCTTATGGATCTTAAAACATCATTGGTACATTTGGATATTCTTAATCAAGTCTTAAATGATATCAATGTACCTAGATATATTTATACCAACTAATTTCATGCATTGGTGGGTCATTTGTCCCCTTCCCAAAAGATCATTTTAAATGACTAGGACATACCACATATAGGCCCCACATCATAATTATCCATTTTTCATTTAAATTTCTATCTCCAATCTTAGAATCCTACTCATTGATGGAGGGTATACTTTAAATTTGTGCTATTTGGACTTTCTCAAGAAGTTGGGGTATTCTAAGTCTTCATTAGGGACCACTCTCATAATGATCAAAGCGTATGATGATAATGAAAGGACATGTATAGGAACTTTTTATCTTCTTATCATTATGGAACCCATCATTCACTAGACTATAATTCATGTCATGGATGTTTATCTTCCATATAATTTACTTCTGGGATGCCCATGTATCCATGAGTTATGAACATTTCCCTCTACCATACATCAATGGTTAAAATTATATCATTCAATAATTAAGGTTACCAATCTGAGGGAAATAAAACACTTCCATAGATGTCAAATAGATCAATCCCATCCCACTTGTTATTTCCCTAACACCCATAGTTCCACTCATAGTCCCAAAGCTATGAAGTATATCGACCCTGATGATTTAATACCTAATTAAAATGAATCCTTATACATTACTCATCTTAAGATCACTTTCATAGGTTATAGAGAATATGAATATAATACCTTTTTTGTAGGATACTTACCACTCTCCCCAAGCAACTACAGGTCCCCAACCATGAGGAAAGATAATACCATCATTTATCAGTTTGGATCCATAACCTTTACTAATGTAGGCATGCTATCATAAGAGTATGTTGATGAACCAAATGATTCATGGATTATTACAAATAATGAGGCCTTAAACTTCCATAAAAAAAAGTACCCACAACTTCAAAAGATGTTGCATAATATGAATTACAAGGGGAAAGGACTAGGAAGAGATGAGCAAGGCATGTTTGAACCTATACAAGTTAAAGAACACCCAAAAAAACTTAGAATAGGGTAAAAACCTCTTGTCATTAACCTAAACACTATCTTACTAGACACTTCTTTGGTTCTTGATGAGTCTACCTATGACAAAGAAATCAAAATAGGTTCCATATATAGAATTTATGAGGATTTAGATGCCATAGATCTCTTCCATGACACCACCATCTCCACTGTTAATATCTCCCACCATTATTTGACCTTGATAGAGTGGGATCACAAAAATGAGCCTTTATTTTATACATTCTAGAATGATTAATCCCTTATAGAATATCTATGGGCACATAATTTTATGCCATTATGAGACCATAAGAAAGGGTTCTCTATTAGTCTTAATGAGTCTATTTATTTTTGAGAGAATCAAACATCTCTAAATCAAATTGATGAAGAGGAGTATGAAGATTAATATCCCTCTCTAAATATGGAAGACCTTAAACCCACTCTTGAAGATCTACAATTCTATACAAAATTAGATATAGAGCTCCTAGATTAATTTTCTTTAGAAATAAATGAATTAACATCGCCACCAATTTATCTATAGGACTAGTCACTTTTCTTCATTGAAGAGGTTAATGAAGTCAATCTTAGAATAGTGTAAATTCCTAGAATTTTTAAACTAGGAGTAGTTATTACATCTAAGGAACAACAAATCCTTATTAAACTTATCAAAGAGTATATAGATGTGTTTGCATGGAGTCATTCTGATATGTTAGTATTACATCTAACCTTGGTAGTGCATCATTTAGTGGTCCATACAAATGTAAAACTTGTTAATTAAAAACTTCAAAATATGCACCCTAATGTGCCTCTTTTAGTTAAATAAGATCTATAGAAATTCTTGGAAGCTATATTTATCCATCCCATTGATTATTCTAAATGGATATCCAATATTGTCTCCATGGCCAAACCATAGGAAGGCATCAAAATTTGCATGGACTTCTAGAACATCAATAAAGGATGCCCTAAGGATGATGTTCCCTTACCTAATATTGACATGATTATGGACTCTAATATAGGCTATGAGATGATATACCTCATGGATAGGTTTCTTGAATATAATCAAATCAAAATTTCTCCTAAGGATTAACACAAAAAAACATTTATTTTTCCATATGGGGACTTTCTGTTATCAAGTGATTCCTATTGGTATTATAAATGTGGGATCCACTTAAAGGGATATGAATATAATATTACATGAAATGATGCATGATATTGTATAATATTATGTGGATGATATATTTGGAAAGTTTAAACTTCGATCAAAACATCCTATGGTCTTAAGAAAAATCATTCAGAGGCTATGAGAATATAAAGTTAGATTGAATCCTTAAAAATGTGTCATTGGGGTTACCTCAAGAAAATTATTATATTTAATAGTCTATAGAAGATGTATTGGATTATATCCAAAAAAAATTAAGTTTACTACTAAAATGCCTCCTCTCAAAAATCTAAAGTAGTTAATGAACCTTCAAGGAAAATTACATGCCATTCATCAATTTACTTCACAATTAGTAGACAATTGTCAACCCTTGAACCACCTCTTAAATAAGGGAACTTATTTAAATTGGAACTCATAATTTTAAAAATATTTTTAAAATATCAAATAATATTTTATTAATCCTCTGATCTTATCACCACCCATCTCAGGAAGGTCTTTACTATTTTATATATCTACAACACCTCATGTTATAGGGGCCTTACTACATCAACACAATGATGAAGGAAAATAGTGATAAATTTATTATCTCAATAGGACATTGATCTCGTATGAGCTTAACTATACCCCTATTAAATAAAACTTGTTTGGTCCTCATCTTTGCATCATAGAAACCCAAATATTATATGTTAAACAACCAAGTTAAGCTCATACCCAAGGTTGATCCTCTTAAGTATATGCTCTCTAAATATAATTTTAATTATAATATGGATTAATAGATTATGTTGTTAAGGTAATAATATATATAATATGTAAATAAAAAGGTCATCAAAGGACAAACCATCATAGATCAACTTGTGATAATACCCATTGAAAATACCAAACCTCTAATCAAGGCCTTTCCAAATGAGTCTATACTAACTACTACATAAGCAAATAACTAGAAATTATATTTTGATGGCTCTTCAACACTCGTGGGTCAGGATCTAGAATCGTTTTGGTAAATCCACAAGGTGACCTAATCCCTAAAGCCTTCTAAATTTCTTTCCCATGTACAAATAATATTTCTTAATACGAGGCCTTAATTGTTGGTCTCTAACTTGCCATCTAGTGGAATATCTAACATCTCCACGTATTTGGTGATTCTTAATTGATTATAAAATAAGTGGATGAAAACTCACCAAAAAAAGACAAGAAATTACTTCCCTATAAATAACTAGTGGATAAATTGAAGCAAAATTTTTAGTCCATTACATTTGAACAAGTTCCAAGGGGAAGTAATAAAATAACCAACTCCATGGCAACTATTGGGTCCTTGATAAAAATTCTAGAAGATGTTATTGAATGATATTTTTGAACAATATCTCATTAATCCATGGCTCATTTTCAAATTTATTAGGATTTATGCCAAGAATGATTGATAAACATTGAAATCAAAACCAAAGAGTGCAAAAATGAATAATATTACCTTAATGGAGAACAAACCATAAATGAGATATAATATTTTATAAGTGGGGGAAAACCATAAAATAGTGAAATAATCCCATAATCTATTAGAAT